>QAOC01017586.1:0-23342 GCA_003255005.1 Begonia fuchsioides
CGATGGAGGGCTCATCAAGGCCTTCAAGTCAAAGGGAGACGAAAAGAATCCCATCTCACAACCCTCTCCGGTTTTGCAGGTCAACCCAGCTGCATTGTCGAGATCAGTCAAATTCCATGAAAACTCGTAAATCGGTTAGCTGTGTTTGATCATCCAGAACTTGCGAGCTGACGATCCTGCATCGATAGTTATCTGTCGTTGCCGACCCTGTCTATTAGAATAATCAGTCCAGCTAAGACACTGTCGTAGAAGAGATGCAGAAGGCTTAGCACCATTAGCTTATATTTTTGACTCGTAGGTGATTTTGTTTCCCAGTTCATGCTTTTCTATGATCTGTAAATATATCTGGAATGACCCAAGTGAGGTTTGTTAGTACAGGGTGAGTCAGAAATAAAATTGGAAATCCAGAATGATCTTGTTTATAAATTTCTTGTTTACATTAAACCAGTGTTCTGCACTTTGGTAGCCATAGGATTGCTGTTAGTTTTGGATAGTGCTGGCAAACGAGCCGGCTCGCTTGACTTGGTCGGCACTGTAGCAGCTCGAGCAAAAGCTCGATCCGAGCCTGAGAGTGCAGCTCGTTCGAGCTAGTTCGGTCGGCTCGGACTACTTGTAGTGCGGTCGACACTTAGTATACACGCAGTCGACACTTAATGCATATGTAAATTTGGATGGCCGACCGCAAAATAAGGTGTCGACCGCTATACGTTCCAGAATGTTTTTAAGTGTCGACCGCTAATTAAATGTCGACCGCAATACGCATGATTGTTGTGAAAGTGTCGACCGCGTGGAAAAAAGAGTCGACCGGTAGTTGTAAAAAGGTCGACCGTTTTTATAAAGAGGGGCGACCGTTATAAAGTAACGGCTATAACTTCCATATGCAACGGTAACGTAAGGTCGACCGTTTTAAAACTGAAGGTCGACCGTTTTAAAACCGAAAGTCGACCGCATGTAGCTGTTATGCGTGAATTCTATAAATTGTAGAGGTTAGCTGATAATTTTTTTACGGACGATACCCCTATGGAGTAGGTTCGTTCTTTTGTACTCTTTTCGAACAATTAAACAATTTTTTGTAACATATTTTACTTTTTAATGGCACAATGAATGCTTTCAGTGTTTTTATTTCGATTCGTACAATGCATGAGTATTAATTGTTAACTCTTTTGCGAATTGATTTCAAATTGGATGCTTTCAGTGTTTCTATTTCGATTCGTAAATGACATGTTGCATACTGTTGATTCTATGTTTCGAACTTTCGATGCTATTGTCTTCGAGTTTCTTTGAGATATTTATTAGATGTATTGTTTTCGTGTTTCTTTTGCGTAATGGAGGCGATACATACAAATGTTATCATGCAAATTTTTTTTGGCTTGAAGAAAACAATATGCATAAATTGGTCATTACATAATATCGAATAATTTATACAACTTCAATATACGAAATTTTTTTTTTCTTGTTTGGCTCGTTTGGCTCAGCTCGTTTAGGCTCGACTGGCTTGGATCGGCTCGCTCGTTTAGGCTCGAGGCTCTCGAGCCGGCTCGAGCCAAATTTTTTTTAAAAAAGCTCAACAGAGCCGGCTCAAATAGGCTCGACAGACTCGAAAGGCTATGCTCGTTTGGCTCGTTTGGCTCGTTTGGCTCGTTTGGCTCGTCAGGCTCGATGAGCCGGCCTTTCCCGAGAGCCGGCTCGAGCCGGCTCGATTGACAGCTCTAGTTTTGGATGACATGCAAACCTGTAAGAATTTGTTGACATGATGTAAAAATGGAAAGTAGGGAGGGTGGCCCACAGGGAAGTAGACGAAAACCAAATAGCAGATAGACTTTAATTGGATGCACAAGCCGTGCCATCTTCCTCTTTTCACAACTCAGCAAAGGAATAATCATAAGGTAAAAGCGCTCTCTCTCTCTCTCTCTCTCTCTCTAGATATATATATATAAATTCGTATATTAGGTAGAAGGAGATTAAAAGAGTTATGTGAAGGCAAAAATTGGGTAGGAGAAGATTACAGAAATGGCTGGCAAAATAAGCAGGTAAGGGTGGACCCAATTCACGTAAGGCCATGAAACTCACTCTTGGCTATTCGTCCTTTCCTAGTTTTGGCTGGTTCAAATAGAAAATTTAGCTCCTTCCAGACTTGAAACCTCTGTTTTCAATACAGAACTTTGAACTTTCCCTACTCAGATGAGCTTGTAAATTTCTCCAAACTATGTCCTCTCCATTGTCATCCAAGTTTACCCATTACACATATTGCCATTCCCTTATTTTCTTCATAGCTTGTTCCTTTTTTTTTTTTTTCTGTCATATCATAGAGAACAAGTAGTAATCCTTATTTGAATTAGGGGTCGAACTTAAGAACCCGACCAATATTTCTGGTTTTTCTCGGTTCCAGTTTAAACTCAATTTTGTGCAATTTTTTATTTGTTTAGTTCAATAAAAGTAAAACTCAGTTATTTTTTTTTAATTTGACACCTCTGATATGAATAGAGTTGTACATATTTTTTGTTAGACTTTTGAACCTCATCCATTCACTAACATAATTAGGGACTCTTCTCTCTTTGTTCAAGTTGTAAATCAGCTCACCAAACACAAATCAAACATCAAACTACAGTAGATTCTTATCCAAGACTCTAATTCTTAGACTTTTTGTGACTCGTGAGAGACACGTAAAATATCTATTATCCCGTGGGTTAAGTCTTGTAAATACTTAATATTTACAGGATTTTATTGTTTAAATTGTTTGAAATTGATTAATGATTTGATTAAAAATCGTGTTTTTATGTTAAAAATCCATCTATCTATTGTTTGCAATTTTGAAGAGATTGACTTAATTCTAATCACCAATGAAACTCATGAATTGATATGAACGTGTTGGATTTACTAGACATATATTTTAATTGTCAAAACAAAATTAAAAGCTAATATGCACAAGATCTCGAGCTCGGTAGATCACTTTCTCGTCTCGTTCCTTCGAACTGCAAGGAAGCAAACTACTCGAATTTTGCTTCCATTGCAAATTCTTTTCTCCACAAGAGTGTTGCCTTGTTAATATTGATGCGTTTGTGTTTAGTGTGCAATGTGACTAAATAAATATTTTTTAGAAATATTCAGGTAATTTCTGTAATGTAAAGAGAGTGTAATTTACAAAAAAATAATAATAATAATTGATCGATATACCTGTTTTTGTCTGACTCTCAAATATAAAAATTAGAAATAATTAAATACAAATGCTGGTTGACTTTGTCATCTTGCGATCTTATCTTTCCATGCACATCTCTTTTGCTGTACTATATATCGTTCGTAGCATCTTTGAATCTATGCACCTGCTGTTCTTTCTTCTTCCTTCAGGGCTTCAGTCTTCTTCCTTGATCGAGGTCTAGCTCTGTTCTGGTTATTGACTGCCTGCAAAGATGTCGACGTGCCAATGTTGTGTTAAAGTGCAGAAAACTTCATCTTCTTCGAATATCAATCTACAGCCTTTTCAATTACCAGCGCTGAATCTCTTCCTTTTAACTTGGAGAATTTTTGACTTGGTGAATCACTTGCAAGGCTCAGTGCTAAGACACTGGCGTCTCCATTTTTGCAAGTTTTTTGCAGCATTTGAGTTTTAGCCAACAGAAGCCTGCAGTTGGCGACGGGAAGGTGAGCGGGGAAGATGCAAAGCTAGTGATGAGAAAACTAGGGATTTTTTGCAGTCATAGAGGCAAAATCGAAGAATTGATCAACGGCAATGAGCTCTCGGATCTATTTGATGAGTGGAGCCGAGCTTGGAGGAGTTGAAGGCAGCTTTCAATGTGTTTGATAGGAACGGAGATGGGTTCATCGATGCAATGGAGTTGCAGAGAGTTCTCAATGCATTGGAATTAAAGGAAGTTGCAGAGCTTGAGCTTGGAAGCTGCGAGAAAATGACAGGGAACTTTGATGAAAACAAAGATGGTAGAATCAACTTCAAAGAGTTCGTCAGGATAATGGAAATAGCCTTATGTTGAATTCATCGGCTCAAATAAACATGCTGGATTGTCGTAGCTTCTGTGTTTCTTTGTCAACCATGTCGATTCATTTCGCCATTGTTGGTTCTAATGAATCTGGAAGAACTGCAGGATCACAATAACAATAAATGAATCTTCAATTCTAGAAAGCTTCACACATGAAATATTACAAATTCAAAACTTCAAACTACTTGTCATAATTCTATAACTCAAGGGGTTATATCCTTAGTATCGTCGTCTGAGATGACGAAAAAGTCGGTAGCTTGATCTTGAAAACCTGAAAATTGAATATGGTTCACAGAAAAATATGATATTATCTAGTTTAATTCTTCAAGGACTAGCTAATCTAGCCCACAATTCTGATATCTTCTTTCGGGCATCGTAGTGCTTCAAGAGATCACATTCCTCTTTCGGGGTTTTGAGCTGGCATGCAGTCTATGATTCATAAAATACACAAAGCATTGACCATAGATCTCGAAACTTATGATTTACACAACCAATAAATAAGAATGACTTAGATTGTTGACTTTTAGTTTTGCAATTGGAAGTTCTACTTTTAATTAGAGGGATTGAGAGTGCGACAAAGTCTTTAGACTAAGCTTCTTTGAGCAAGTCTATCAATCTTCCATTAAAAAAAAGGAATCTCGTAGTCAAAGAATTGCAAAGAAGTGGTCTTTCTTTTGAATATATAATTGCATTCGAAATAGGCATGTTATAGCTCCCACCACAGTGCACTTCACTCGGGGAGGCTTCACTCAGCCTTCTTTTTTGGTCAGCACCTTCTGAAGCACGGAAGGGTCGACGGGGAGCCGTAACAGCCTAGCATAGACTAATACAAAAAAATCGAAGACAGAGTGAATTCTGCTTAGTGAGAAAGCAATAACATATGCTAATTAATCATAATAGCCAATAAATTTGGTTGAATCTAGCAGAAAAGTGAATTCTCGCAGCGGAGAAATAGTAAAGATAAAAACTTACGGTCTTGATGAATCTCTACTACTTGGAGCTAAGAGAACAAACCATGGTCGAAGTAAATGAACCAAAACTTACGAAAATTCAAAGAATTCAAAACTTACGAATTCGGAGAATGCCTGTTTTCGATTAGCGCCGGCGTTACATTTGGTGCTGCCGATCCTACCAAACGGCTTGCAAAGGTCTATGAGCTCGTCTTCAGTGCATTCCCATTGGAGATTACGGAGGTGGAGAACCTCGACGGCGTCTGTGTACCTGAACGTGCTGTTATTCGAGGTCGATCTATATGTAGCGATTGATTCTTACCGATGACAAGGGTGTTTTGCGTTCAAGTATGAAAGAGATCGTGAGAAAGTTTAGAAAATTGGAAGTGTTCTGTTTGTAATGACATATTAAAGAATTATTTGCAATTATATACAATTAGGAGGGCTATTATGATATTTATTCAATATTAAAGGTTCTGTTTGCAATTCAATGAGACTTGGAATAGTCTTTCGTTCTGACGATACAGAGTGAGGCTAAAAGCCCTAAAATCGAAATCCTAGAAACAAAAACAATCGAGCTCACTTCCTTGCCGTCAGTTTTCTCCGCTTCTTCTGTTTGGATACTTTTCATTCCGAATCTTGTTGTGCTCACCATTCGGCTTATCCACTGTAACGTTCTACTCTTGTTTATTTTCTTTGTGCTGTTACGGATTTGTTTTATATATTAAATTTGGTATATGAAAGCAGATTTTAGTTGATAGTTCATCACTTTCTTCGTATCGTATCTATTTTCTTTTTTATTAAATTCAAGGTTCTATGTTTATAACTTCGTGTTGATTGAGTCGCTGGATGGCCCCAGATTCGGTTTTGAATTTTGTTCGCTCTAGTTTGTATGAGATTTTCTGTGATTTTAGCTATTTCTAATAGGATTTGTCTTCTACGCTACTCAATGAAATGATAAAAAAAGTAGGAGACTAATTTTTGGTGCTTTGGAAGTTTTGTTTCAATTCTCCTCTGGTATTGTGATGTCATAAAAGTGTAAATTTGATTTTCATTATCTAATGATTCTTTTAATTTCAAGTGATGAAAGTTTTAGTCATAAGAGATACTTCTTCAGTCCATATTGCTGTTGGATATTGTCAATGTTGAATTGATGAGACCGGCTTTTAGGGTTTCTTTCTTGATGATAGCCTGACCTGGTTCAGATTCATTTCATTGTCTCACCAAGTGTATTATCAGTTATGTTGCAGCTCGTAGATGACAAGAATTTTGACAGAGGCTTTCTCTCTTTCTTTTCTTCGTATTAATCAGGTTCGCTTGGTCGTCCATGGTTTCCCGGGGATTTCGTCCAACATCTTCTTATCAACCATCGCTTCTTCTTGTAATCCACCACTGACAACGCCCCGACAAAACGGAAGTCGCGAGACCCAGTTTGATACCGCGTCTGTTAACTTCTCCGGCATAGCCCAATCTCTTATTTCAGGTTGTTCGCAGTTGATAGAAAATAAAGGCGGAAGCTTAGGGTTGGGTAATCTTAATCCTTCTATTAAGGACCTGTTGTTGGATATTTCTAATGTTGTTCCACATTATAGCCGTCAATTTCGGAGATTTTTGGAACTTAAACCAGAGGATGTTCTCGAATTGCTGCTGGGTTTTCAGTCAGAAGGAAGGGAAGCTGGAATTGAATCAAGAAAAGTTGATTCTTTGTGGAGAATTTTCAAATGGGCGGATGAACAGAGTACGAGTTTCCAACATCTTCCTAGGTCGTGCAAAGTCATGGCATCGATGCTTATCCAAGTCGGGATGGTCAGTGATGTCGAATTTCTTCTTTCTAGTATGGAAAATCAAGGTATAATTTTGGATAGTCCAGAAATTCATGAGAATTTAATAAAATGCTGCATTGGAGAAGCGGAAGTTGAAAAGGCCATTTCCGCATATGACGATATGAGAAAGAGAGCTTTCACTCCATCTCTATCATATTACTTCATTTTTCTCGATTTTTTAGTTCGATGCAAAAAAATTCACCACATGTTTAGAGTTTGCATGGATATGTTAGAGATGGCGTCTGTTTTTGACGATGAAATGAAGGCTACTTCCGAGAATGTTATAAGAGAATTATGTGTGCATAAAAAGATTCAGGAAGCGAGAAATCTCGTCAAGAGGTCTGTGTCTCTCGGTTTCGAGCCTAGCCCCAAAATTCTGTATGAAATTGCAAATGCCTACTGTGAGAAGATGGAGTTTGATGATTTGGTGAGTTTCTTCATTGAAATCGGGAGATCTCCGGATGTTTTGGCTGGAAACAGAATTATACATTCTCTGTGTTGCAAATTTGGATCAGAAGGAGCAAACTTGTTTATGCAGGAGTTGAAGGAAATAGGTTTTACGCCTGATGAAATAACCTTTGGACTTTTGATTGGGTGGAGTTGCCTGGAAGGCGAATTGAAGCACGCTTTCCTTCATTTTTCGGAGATACTTTCGAACAGTCTGAAACCGGATTTACATACATATAATGCTCTCATCAGCGGGGTTTTCAAAGAGGGTATGTGGAGTAATGCTGTTGACATCTTCCACGAAATGAAAGATGATGGAAGATCACCCGATTTATCAACTTTCAAAATTCTTTTAGCAGGTTATTGCAAAGCTAGACGATTTGTTGAAGCTCAATTGACAATCCACGAAATGGTGCAATGCAGACTAATTCAACCATCTTCACTAAGTGATCCGCTTTCCAACTTATTTTCCATCTTGGGGTTTGACCCATTGGATGTGAGATTGAAAAGGGACAATCGAATGGGATCTTTCAAAACTGAGTTCTATGATAATCTGGGCAATGGGCTTTATTTAGAAACAAATTTGGATGAATATGAGAAAAGGGTTGATCAAGTTCTTCAGAATTCTATGCTTCCTGATTTTAACGCTTTCATAATCAAGGAATGTGGTGAGGGAAATTTGGTGACTGCATTCAAAATGGTTGAACAAATGGTTAGATGGGGGCAAGAGCTATCTCCGTCATGTTTTGCAGCCTTAGTAAGAAGGCATTTTGCATCGACCTCTCAGACCAGATCTATCGTTGATCTTCTGAAGAATAGACCTAATTTGATTGCTAAGGTAGATGAACACACTCTCAATTTTCTTCTGCAGACACACAGTACAAAAGAACTGTTGCTTGACATGAATTTAATCTTTAACGAAATGCTTCGTTTGGGTGTTAAAATCAAAAAAGAAACGTATACAGTTCTAATGAAGAGTTTCTGTAAAATTGAAAACTGGACTGACGGCCATCGCCTCTGGAATATTGCTAGAAAATCCGGTTGCATTCCTGAATTCGATGACTGTAAATATCTTCTAAAATGCCTATGCAACATCGGAGAATTCGAAGAAGTGTTCGTGCTTCTTGAAAGCATGCTTTTTGCACATCCAAATTTAAGGTTAGACATAGTTCAAATGTTTTTGATAAAGCTTTGTCAATCAGGATCAACCTCCATTGCTCATGTGATGTTGAACGAATTTATCTTGAGGGGCATTCCAGTCGATCAAAGAGCTTATAACCATCTTCTGAGATGTCTATGTAAGGAGAAAAATGCTTTACAAGCATTTAGAATTCTTGATGAAATGCTGGCTATGAATTTTTCTCCGAGCTCAGATGTTTCTGCAGATTTAATTCGTCTTCTCTGCCAAACAGGTAGATTCAAGAGAGCAGCGATGTTAAACGAGATGAGTGCTTCAAAGCAACTCAAATCTTCACCTAATGTCAATGGTGCATTAATAGAAGTCTTATGCAAGATAGGGAGGGTTGAAGAAGCATTATCTCATGTCCTGAATATGTTGATTAAAGGTCTTTGTCTTGATGCTAAGATATTTGATCTTCTAGTTCAAGGGTTTGGCTTTGTTGGAAACTTCCGGAATGTATGGATGCTTCTTGGGTTCATGATTAGAAAAAATTTGAGCCTCTCGATGTCGAGTTATCGGTCCTTAATCCGTTCTATGTGTATGGAGGATAGAGTTATGATTGCATTCAGCCTGAAAGAGTTGATGCTTGAACGAGATGAGACTCGTGACCTCATAATTTATAACATTCTTATTTTCTATCTCTTTATTAGCGGAAACGGGTCGATGGTGAGTAAGATTTTGGACGAGATGCAGGCATTTAGACTCCAACTCAATGAAGTTACTTATAATTTTCTGGTATACGGGTTTAGTACAAGTAACGACGTACCAAGAGCCATCCACTATATTTCTTGTATGATTTCTCAAGGAATAAAGCCAAGGAATCGCTCTTTTACGACATTGATTGACTGCCTTTGTGAGAATCAGGAGTTTGAAAAAGCTACGGAGCTGAGTTTAGAGATGGAATTGAAAGGCTGGACTCATGGTTCGACTGTTCAGAACTCCATTGCCGAAAGCCTAGTTTTGAACAACAAGCTTCAAGAAGCCGAGGCTTTTCTCAAACGGACTATTGAAAAAGGTCTTGTTCCGAGTAATATAAACTACAATAATCTCATTCGACATTTTTGCCGAAACGGAAAGCTGTCGATGGCAGTTGAGCTTCTAAACACGATGCTCAAAAAAGGAAATACCCCAGCTGCTTCGAGTTACGATTTCATTGTTCAAAGTTGTTGTTTGAGTAATGAACTGGACCGAGCATTGGATTTTCATACTGAAATGTTGGATAGAGGTCTGAAACCGGCCATTAAGACGGCGGAAGAACTTGTATTTTCCTTCTGCAGAAATGGGAGGACAGAGGAGGCTGAGAGCCATGTAATTGCCATGGTTGCAGCTGGTGAGGCTCCAAGCAAGCAAATGTATTCGTGTGTAATTAACAGATACAGATCAGAAGATAATCTAAAAAAGGCATCGGAGATTATACAGGCAATGCAGAATCGTGGGTACGTGCCTGATTTTGAAACGCACTGGTCTCTTGTGAGCAATTTAAGCAACTCTGCAACCAAGAACAGCCCTGGTTTTCTCTCCAGACTGCTAAGTAGAAGTGGATTCCCTTCTGAAAAAGATGCAAACTTGGGCCCACATAGATAATTAGAGAACGAGTTTTATAGAGGATCGTTGATTTATCAATCTTGTTTTATTGTCTTTGATTACGAATATTGAACAGTCTGGAAATGTTGCTGCAGCAATTGAGTTCCTCCAACCCAGGTTTACTATTTGTTACCAATACAATCCATTTTTCTCAATTCTAGACTAATTTACTTTGATCGATCAAGCATTTGAAGTCGTTTTCTTGTGAAATTCATAGATTGTCGTACTGAAAGCAAAAAAAATGAACTGGGGTCTGATGTGCCGTCAAACGATGAGCGGCGCACCGTGATCGGACAAAGCGCGTAAACGGGATCCGGTGAGGATTAGGGGTGGGCAACGGGTCGAAATGGATCGGATTCTGACCCAATCGATTCGACTTGTTCGGATCGGATTCGAAAATATGAAAGCTGACCCGATCCGATCCGTTGATGAAAAAAGCAACCCTAATCCGATCGGATCGGATCGAAACGGATCGGATCGGATCGGATTAAGAAAAAAATTATAGAGATGAGGGAATCCATTACGTTTTCTAGTTTATCCCTCCATGGCCATAGATCTCTTTTTATCTCTTTTTATTTTATTTGACCTAATCCGTTGATCGGATCGGATCGGATCGGATCGGATCGGATCGGATCCTGGCCCAATCCGATCTGATCCGAAATAATTTTTCTGGACTCGACTCGTTTGCTTATGTTCGACCCGTGGATCCGATCCGTTTGATCCGATCCGTACGGATCGGATCGAGTCCAACGGATCAGTTCGGGTTGCCCACTCCTAGTTAGGATGTCGTGCACGGCGTTTGCAAAAATGGTTCGGGCGAAATTTAAAGTTGGGGTGCGGAAGTGTAATGAGATGGAAATAAGGTGGATTGATGGTGGAAAGAAGTATATGACTCGGGAAAATATGGAGATGGCTCGGAAAGTAGAATATGGACCGGAATCGGTTTTGTAGAAGGATTTGATGGCTCGGGAAGTGAGATGTAAATTCGGGAAGGAGATGGTCGGACAATCTAAACACTTGAGCAATCAAAGTGTTTAGAAAGGTAGACCTCGGGTGCAGTCGGATGTGACTCACCGATCGTACGCTCGAGGGTTGACGAACTCGGCTGCATATGACTCACCGGAGGGGAAACGTCGAAGGGAGCTTCAACCAAAGGTTTGAAGGTGCAAAGCACAATTTTTATTCAAATTCTCTCTACCTCAAAGTGGAGGTCGATTACACTATTTAAAGGCATAAAACTACTAAAAACGAATGAATGCTTTCGGCCCTTAGATTGATTGAACGCTTCGGATTGGCTTCGGGAAGATTCTCGTGGATTTTATGCACTCTTAGTTGGCTGAAATCTTGGTCAATCACGGATTTGCTCGGGCGAATTTGGAGAAGATCTTGGATTGCCGTCGGGAATCGGGGGATCGCGCCGGATATCAAGGGATTGCCCAGTATGCTCCATGGTGTGCTCCCGTTGCACATCAGGGTCCGTGAGAACTCAGACCAAAACCTTAATTATGGGATTTTATTGAAAAAACAAAGCAGACACAACGACGACAGAAGAAACATTCTTCACGACTCCAAACAGAAATCACTGAAACGAGTACATCAAACAGCCTTTATTTAGTAGTGTAGTCCGACAGGAGGTTTGACCTTGAACAAGAGAACCTCCAATGGCAGCCAGCTGCAATTCCATTTCCATCACTCATCGTCGTAGTTTCTGCGGTGGTGGTGCTTGTGATGACGCGCTTCTTCTCCTCGTCTTCCTCGTCAGAGTCATCACCCTGTCATAGTAATCGATCGTCAACCACAACCCATGTCCGAAAATTTAACCAAATCCAAGCTCAACGATGGTGGATGAATGTATCGCGAAAGTTCTGGAGCTGGAATTGGTGAGAAACTCCTTCAACCAGTATTTACAAATCATCCGGGTAGAAGATGAATCTCTTCTTCCAAATCTATTAAACTTCTTTTGGCTTTTTTTGCATAAGCTAGCAGATATTCACGAGATCATCGACCATCTTGTCTATGATCTCTCTTCTTCTTTCTCTCATCCAACGTACTCTGCTAACATATTTCTCAATTCTCGTTAAATTTTTGCATAACTTTTGAACTTTAAACTTTAACCCACATAAATTTGTTCTTTTAAGTCATGCGCAAAACATAACATAAGTTTTATTATCTCAAATAATATGAAATTGTGTATCTTCACTAGTATGAATTAGACCATCACAATTATTAACATATTATTGAACTTATTTTTATAAGGCTAGTCATCACAATCTATTCCATTAAAAGAGTTCAATGTTTTTTGTTAGCATACTGTCGGTTGGGCGAAGACTTTGCTAGTTAAGAGCAAGATAATCATTGATAACCCATTACTAGTATCTAGAGCTGGCAATCGAGCCGGCTCGTCGAGCCTGTCGAGCCAAACGAGCCGAGCCTTTCGAGCCTGTCGAGCCTATTCGAGCCGGCTCTGTCGAGCTTTTTTAAAAAAAAATTTGGCTCGAATAGGCTCGCGAGCCTCGAGCCTAAACGAGCGAGCCGATCCGAGCCAGTCGAGCATGTCGAGCCTAAACGAGCCGAGCCAAACAAGAAAAAAAAAATTTCGTATATTGAAGTTGTATAACTTATTCGATATTATGTAATGACCAATTTATGTATATTGTTTTCTTCAAGCCAAAAAAAAATTTGCATGATAACATTTGTATGTATCGCCTTCATTACGCAAAAGAAACACGAAAACAATACATCGAATAAACAATACACTGAAAGCATCCAATTTGAAATAAATTCGCAAAAGAGTTAACAATTAATACTCATGCATTGTACGAATCGAAATAGAAACACTGAAAGCATTCATTGTGCCATTAAAAAGTAAAATATGTTACAAAAAATTGTTTAATTGTTTGAAAAGAGTACAAAAGAACGAACCTACTCCATAGGGGTATCGTCCGATGGAGGTGGAGCAGCTGTGGGTGAGGGTGCCGGCGAAGTACAAAAAATTCCAGCCCATTGTCGGTTTTGTGCCTCGTCGAACCGCCGATCCAATGTTGCGAGGCGGACATCCATCGTGTCAAGCCGTCGTTGGACTCTCTCAAATGAATTCTCCATTAAAAGCTTGACGTCTTCCAAAGATGCCTCGATCCGGCGGGTTGTCGAAGGACGACTAGCTGCTGCAGCGCGTTGTTCTTGGTCGTACTCAGCCCCCTCGTGTTGGAGGGCCTGTGATGTCGAGCCCGGATGATCGCCTTTGAAGATCCACTCGCCGTCCGTGTTTTCCACAATACTCATTCTTGCAAGGGTAGATGTCGAATAAGTGTCGACTCTCCTAACCGGTATAGGTGTCTCGGAGGGAGGAAATGACACACCATTATCGTGGAAAATTTCCGTCAACAAAAGGTTGAACGACATTGACTTGGACGAGTTTTCGAAAAGATCAATCATCCTTTTTAAAATTACATAACCAACGTTAAAGTTAGTTCCAGTGAAAATGTTATAAAGTACGTGCAAATCCATTCCACTCACATGATCCCTATGACCATCCCTAGGTAGGAGGTTATAAGAGATCATGTGGTGGACAAGACGAGCCGTGACGTTCAAGTCATTGACTTTCGGTTTAGGGGGAAGGTGAGTGTTGGGATTTTTGACAACGGAGCGGAGAAAATCAGTGTACGCACCCGTTTCGACACAAGAAGGCTTGGTGAAAGCCTCATAGTAGCGAGGGGCTCTCTCGTTGTCATTACAGTGCAGCATCTCGTTGAGATAACGAGACGTGATGGTTATGCGTTTTCCGTACACATAACTAGACAATTTTAAAGGGTTCGGTGAAAAAGTAAAATTGGCGTAAAACATGCGAATTGAGTTTTCGTAATACGGGCCCTGGAATTGAAAAAGGTCAGACAAACCAACACGATTCAACAAATCATATATCGGTAAGTTACGGATGGAATTTGGTACGAAAACCCGGCTTGGAATAATGGACTTGCATTGGAAATCAGACAAAAATTTTTGTTGACATTCTAAATCAATATACAATAACCATCGTTTAATCCGACAGAAAAAGCCGGCTTCATAGGTGCAACTTCTTGCACCTCGTCGTCGGAAGACGGAAACGTTTCAAATTCTACGTATTTCGGCGGTGAATCCATAATAAATAATGACTATTTTGAACAAAAAATCTACTTAATACCGTTCACCGATTTGTTGCAGCTTGTTAATTGCAGTAGAACGATGCTTGAAGGCTATAGAGTGATTTGCACAAGAGAGTTTACGTAAAATATTTATCAGCTAACCTCTACAATTTATAGAATTCGCGCATAACAGCTACATGCGGTCGACCTTCAGTTTTAAAACGGTCGACCTTACGTTACCGTTGCATATGGAAGTTATAGCTGTTACATTATTACGGTCGCCCATCTCTATGAACACGGTCGACCTTTTTACAACTACCGGTCGACTCTTTTTCAACGCTGTCGACACTTTCACAACAATCATGCGTATTGCGGTCGACACTTAAAAACGTTCTGGAACGTATAGCGGTCGACACCTTATTTTGCGGTCGGCCATCCAAATTTACATATGCATTAAGTGTCGACCGCGTGTATACTAAGTGTCGACCGCACTACAAGTGGTCTGAGCCAACCGAGCCAGCTCTCGAACTGGCTTTCGAGCCGGATCGGTTGGCTCGGTATTTCTGAGCCCACGAGCCAACTCGAGCGAGCTGTACTCTCGGGCTCGCTGGCTCGCTCGTTTGCCAGCACTAGTAGTATCTAACCTTGGACGATATAAGACTATACGCTTTCACCCTCGGTCACAGTGAACATTAAGTTGAACTTGCATCTTCATATTAGTGTCATCAAAATGCATGCCAAGAAAAATATAGGAAGTGTTGTTTGTCCACGAGTTGACGTAGAAGCTGGTTTGGTTGAGCAATAAAATACAGAGTTCCAAGTTTCGTTGTTCAACCCCGTCCTTCTCTCGGGAGAAAGATGGAAGCTTCAATCAACCACTCATCGGCCAGTTGCAGGCTTAAAGCTCAGAGCTTCAAGTGGTACTTCTCTCGAAGCTTGCTGACTTCTGTACTTGTCTTCTCCTTCAACCCAGAAAAGGGGGTGTTTTTATTTCTCTGTTTCTGAATAGGGTAGGCGTTGGATTGTGCTTGAGCTTCTGTTTGCTGGATGGCTATGGCGGATTTTAGGTCTGTAATTTCACAGCTTTAAGGAGAGCAAAACCTGATTGCTGCTGCGAAACAAATTGTCAGAGCTTTAGGTTCAAAAAAGAGTCTCTGTTGAGATACGAGGAATATTTTGTTAGATCTGAGCTGGCAGCTATCCAGAATCACCATTGTTGACGAAGCTAAGGTGGAGGGAATAAAAGAGATTGAAGATCACCTCGACGAAGTTCAGAAGAAGATCATGAGCTGGGATGTAGATCAGCCACTGATATGGGACTCTGTTCCTCCATTTCTGAGTATCTCAGAGCAGTAGAAGAGGCTCAAATGTTGATCGAAAAGCTGGAGGGCTATTCCTTCAATGGCGATGGAGAGAAGGCGGCGCACGACGTTCTTCAAATCGCCACGGCTAAGCTTGAAGAACAGTTTAAGATGATGCTTGTTGAGAATAGGCAGCCGTACGAGCCTGAGCTCGTGTCTTTCCATTCCAGCGAAGAAGACACCATGGACGAGAGGTCGATCTTCTCTCCCGGCGACCGCCGGAGACAGCTTCAGTAGAAATGCCGACCAATTTGTCATCAATTTAATCCATCCCGACGTTATTCCGGAGTTGAAGAACATCGTAAACACGATGTCCAAGTCGAATTATGATCACGAATGCATTCAATCGACACTAATTCACGAAGAGAAGCTTTAGAAGACACCCTCTTGATCCTTGACACGAAAAAATTGAGCATAGAAGAAGTGCCGAAAACAGAACGGGTTAGCTTGAATTCCAAGATCTGGAAATGGGTCCGAGCTGTGAAGATCTTTGTTAGAGTCTAATCATCAAAGGCTTCGATCTTACAGCTTCTGAATTTTGGCGAAGCCATGTCTATTGGTCCCCACACGCCCAAAAAAGTATCTTCAATTCTCGACATGTACGAGGTTTTGAACGATCTTCTCCCGGACATTGATGGTTTATACGCCAAAGAACCCGGATCTTCGATCAGAATCAAGTATCGTGAAGTACTGAAAATCTTAGGGGAATGCAAGAGCAACGTTTCTTCAGTTTGAAAATGCCGTTGCTAAGAACAAGCCTCCACATCCTTTTGCCGGAGGACCTTAGAATTCTCACAGACTACACTGAGATTCAAAACTCTCTAATCAAAGAAGATGAAACCGGAGATTCTCCGATCCAAACATCACCTGTGGCTCATCACTTCCCGACAAAAGATCATATTCTCACCGACTTGCTTCAAGTTCTGTTGAAGTGTATGTGGATTGCTGACCCTAAACAGTGCCCTTGTCCTGTCCTCAATGCCTCTTTCACACAAATGCTGGATCTCATGCTCAGTATTGCTCGAACTTGCCCCGAAAGAAAGAGTTTTACACTTATTTGTGATCTAGTTCTAACTTTGACTACTAAAAGTTTTATTTTTGAAGCCTCGACTGGCCTGCTGGCTTTGGATCCAACTCTTACTGATCTGCGAAAACAAGCTACTGTTTCTTATTTTAATTGTGTGCTTCAACGAAGAAAAGATGAAGCAGATGAGATTCCTAAGAGTTCCCCAACTTCTCTGCTTGACAAACGATCCTCAGAGACCAGATGGATAATCGTTTTTCAGGGCTGCAGGAAAAGCTGATTATCTCATTGCAGGATTTTTCGTATGAAGTTCGACTTGTGACGCTGAAATGGTTGCTAAGTTTCTTGAAATCAACAAAATCTGTAACAACTCGTCTGTTCACGAGATTATGACTATCCAGAACTGGTGCAAAACTGACCTCCAGGTGACATTAACAAGGCTCTTAACTACGGAGACTAATCACAGATGTGTACATTACATTTTGAGGATTGTTTTCACATGGAATTTGTTGGAGTTTCAAAATTTTGACGGGAACAAAAGCTCCAACATAGTTTTTGTTGGTCAAATGGACATTGAGTTGGTGTTTCAGTTTTGGAATCAGTTGATTTCCTTACATGATCGAGCCAGACATTTGAAAACTAGGGAGACAATTATATGCTGCATGGGTGTGTGCATAAAGAGAATTGTCGGATTGTTTTCAACAGCTATCTTATATCGTACGGGAAAGATTATATCCACAGAATATACCAGTTCGGATCAACTTCGAAGACTATATGCTTATATGACTCAGTATGCCAATTTAGTCAAGAAATATAGCAAATACACTGCACCAATTACAATGCGTAAGGCAGCAGCAGATTCTATTATCGTGTCGGGTTTGCTTGAAGAAGCTGAGATTATCGGTTCTTCTGTGTCCAATAACAAGATCCCCTTGAAGGCTCCTGAATCTCATCTTGAACCAAACGAGATGGTAAATTTGTATGCCCGTCTTTTACTAGACATGTGGTTCACATGCCTGAAGCTGTTGGAGGACGAGGACGATAAAATTAGAAAAAATCTTGCCGTGGATGTCCAAAAGTGCTTCGTCTCGAAAAGCTCATCCGAAAGCTCTCACATTCCGCTCCAAGTGGAGAAAGTGATAACTTCGAGTTTTGATCATTTATCTTCTATATTTGGCCACTGGATAGAATATTCCCATTTTCTCTCCAATTGGGTCTTGGAAGGAGCAAACTTTACGATAGCCCAAGGGGATCTCGTTCGACAGGTTTTTGACAAGGAGATCGATAACTTTCACGAAGAGAGATTGCTAGTCTTTCAGATTTGTTGTTGCCATCTGGAGAAGATTCTGAAAACTCGTATGGTTGATTTAGGAGATGAGAAGTGGTTTAAAGAGTATGTAAACAAGTGGAGAATGAGATTTTGCGAGAAGTTGATTTCATTTGCACACGAATATGTCTGCAAAAACGGGGAAGATGATTGGATTGGAGGAGTTGGCAATCACAAGGATGCATTTCTTCCAATCTATGCAAATTTGCTTGGATTCTATGCCTTCGCTTGCACCATTTCTGAAGAAAACGACGAGGATTCGCCTCTCCCACCTGAGCTCGTCGAGGTCGGTAATGTTATCTCCCCATTCCTCACTAACCCTCTCATTTTCAACCTCTATTTGTTGCTCCTGCAAAAGCACAGGAAGCCAGGTGTCGTTGACACGAGCAGAAACGAGTCGTTTTGGGAGGATTGTAATCCTTACTTTCTTATCAGATGAGAGTTTTGTGTATGATTAATTAGACCTCATTCTGTTGGAGGTTTTTAAATTATGACGGCTAATTTTAAGCCGTTTTTTTAGTTTAAATTATTTACTCAGTTAATAATAACCACTGAGAAAACTACAGATATACATAGTTGTTCAAGAGCAGTAAATCTTGTCCCTGTCAGTAGCCTACATTTCTCAAATGTTTTTACAGTCTAATTGTTACATGAGCAGAAGATGATAGAAGGATGATCAAAAGCCAGCCTTGCAGCAATTGAAGCTGCTTGAAAGCAGTACACAAAACCAAACAATTCTCCAGAGGGAACATACCAAAACCAATAAATTAGATGATCTGTTCTTAGCTATCATCAAAGAGTTACTATATAAATTTAATCTAATCCGTATCGCTCAATTCTACGAAGAAGGCAGAAGAACCATTTTTTCGGAAGTTTTAACCATTTCTGGATGGAGTTTGTTGTGTTTATCTTCGTCTTCTTCTTCGTCTCTGTTTTCCTGCATCGAGATATTTGAAGTCAAAATCGAGTTGTGAGAATTCATTTCTTGGTACCTGCTTCTGTTCTTAAAAAAGTGGAACTTTATCTTAGCTACCTCTGCATCATTTTCATCTCCATCCAAGGCTTCTTCATCAGATTCCTGTACCAAACCAAAACAGTATATAAGAACCAAAAATTACAGCTAAATACTGAACAGTTGAGAGTCTTACGTCATTGAAGTACTTTAGGGGATTGGGCCATAGATCTTCCTTAATTATCTCTGCAACCTGTTATTTTAAAACAGTATTCTTAACATCGAAGATAACAACATCGGGATGAGACCAGATTGTCTAAAANGGAATATCCCAGTTTTACATCCTTAAAATCTTCAACATCTAGAGAATCTAAATACTTGAAGATCTAGGCCAAGAACAACGACGCACAACATTATTACAATTGCCAAGGAAAGAACAGTTAGGTGAACAATGCACAATGCATCTACAACCAATTAGCTAATCCAATGAAATCCTAAATCAAATTCGAAAAAATTGAAAAATTTTCATTGTTTGAAAAAGAAGACCTAATCCACAATAAATGCAAAGAATTGTAAAAAGAACTGCTTGACATAATGTTTAGATCTATCAAAGTTAACTATATAAATTCCAGGAACTAAACCTTCTGATCTTCTTCAGTCAAAAGATCACAAAGAGCTGGATGACTCAAGAACTGCATCAAACGACAATGCCAAAATTATATTCATATTAAGTGTTAGGATCTAGAATACCGACAACGATTAAAGAGAAGAAATAAGAGAAAGATACACAGGGGATTTTCGTGGTAACACCAAACGGTTAACCTCCACGACGGTCTCATCAGCAATATATTAGGGTTTCTACAGAATTAGGGTTACAGACATGGGCCTAAACAAAGGCAGAGAGGAAGGAATCACAAGGAGAGAGAGAGAGAGAGTAGAATATGAGGGATATGAACCCTTCAGCTAATGTTGATAATTGGTAGTTAAAAGATATTGATGTGGATCACTTACAGCAGTTAGCCAGAAGTCTGGTATAGTCTTGATAATTTCATTTCGTTTGACATAGACAGGCCGGCATATCTCATTATATTTCTGCTCGACCTCCAAAACTTTGTCACTGGCTTCTTCATTGACCTGTTGGATGCCATATGAAATAAATTTACATTTAGTAGTATAACCTCGTAAGAAAACCACAACACGTTTCTGATAAAAAGCTATAAATATTCTTTAGAGGAAATAAAATAACAGAGGAATTTATGGGCTTCCTGAAGCATCAAATAGATTTTTAATGTGACAATCTAAACATAAAGTATCACATTCAAACCAATAGATCATCAAAATATAATAATTTGTGATAGAGTTCGGCATGACCGAATTCTATTTGGCTCAAGATAACAACAGATGACTTACAAACAATTGAGGAGAATACTTAATATGATTGGTCAAGATACAAAGTATACTAGCAAAGATTTAGATAACATTGGGTGGGATAAGAAAATGTCATCATCGTGGTTTAAATGTCTTTAAACATGATCGACAGTAGCTTTTGAGATGGCCCATTAGAGGACTGTGTGGAAGAAGTAGAAGATTTGAAGATTGGTTCTTTATGGCATAATTTGTTTTGAGGAATAGATTAGTTTTGGGTTGGGTTGACGTGCATGTGTGGTGCATTTCCTTTGTAGTAATCATGGTAAGATGGTGAGAGTTTGGTTTGACTTGAATTCTATTTTGCCAGTCGGTGAGCCTTTGTAGGGAATCTCCTTAAATTTTTTTTTTTTTTTAATAATTCATGTAAGTTAGAGCCGAAAATCTGACAATGTCCGTTTCTCATGCCCATCTTCGTCGAAAATAGAGAGCATACATACAAAACAGTGATGTTCACGGTACAAGAAAACATAGACAGCAACCTTTAGCAGCTAAATGACCTAAAATTAGCCAGTTTGCGACCTCTTAATCCCTCGGTAAACTTGTGAAACAACAAAAGTTTAAAAAATGCCTTAAGATAAAGTAATTGAAGCCCCCAAAAAAGCTCAAAACTAGACTGCGTAACAGATAGACAAATAGCTCAGCAACCCTGAATTCATCCAGAAAGTAAGGGGCAAGAGGAATTGAACCTTTTCAAGATCACTTTGAACCTCCTGCAACTTCTCAATGGAGAGAAGAAGCTCACCATCAATGTGATCAGATTCTTTGTCCTCGACTCTCTCGACGACCTTGGATTTCTTCCCTTTACCTGTGTTACCGTATTCTGCAGTTTGGAGAAGAATACAGTAAAAGAAACCGTTTTCGTTGAAGATGAACTGATTGATTTCTTATTTCCCAATCACACTTCCTATTTATAGTCTTTACAAACGGTTATTTTGTTACGATTATTTCCCTAATACAATCATTCAATATATTCCTTCAGCCAGGTCGGTTTATTCCTCTTCCTTTTAGTCTTCTCATCTTCCTCAGCCTTCCTCCTCTCCCTTGCCACCACTTCTATATCTTCTTTCTGTGTAACATTCGCGGCCTCTTGAAAAAAAACCTTGTCCACAAGGTTAAATTCAGGAAAAACTTGACGAAATCTTTTCAGAAACATCCAAGAAGTATTGTAAGACAGCTCAGCCCAATGCAAAAACTTACACCATCGATTTGAAAATTCCATCACAAAGCAGCGTAAGTATTGCTCCAAGCTATTAATCACTTTCGATTGACCATCAGTTTGTGGGTGATACGCACTAGTATATAAAAGGGTCATTCTGCTTAACCGCAACAATTCCTTCCAAAACTTGCTCATAAAAATAGGATCTCGATCTGTAACAATTTTTTTAGGAATATCATGGATCTTACAAATATTCTGAGCAAAAACATCAGCAATCTTCATAGCTGAATAAGGTACTTTCAGAGGAACAAAGTGTGCTAATTTCAATAGTCTATCCAATACCACCAATATAGCCAAAAATCCACAAGAATTTGGCAAACCAGTAATAAAGTCTATCGTTAATTCTTCACAAATTTGAGAAGGAATTGACAACGGTTGTAAGAGGCCCCTCGGTTTTTTTGTTTCATACTTGGTTTGTTGACAAAACAAACAAGTCGACACGAATATTTGCACATCCGCACGCATATTCTCCCATATAAACTGAAGTTTAAGACGAGCTAATGTCTTATGTACTCCATTATGGCCCCCTTGAAGTGTTGAATGATATTCTGCAATAATATCTCTTTTATATACAGATGTTTGAGCAATAACAATTCGATCATCGTGAAATACTAGACCATTGTGTAGTTTATATTGCAAAAATTCACCAGGCTAGAGTCTAATTTTTGCAGCTAACTGTAATATTTCATCTGACAGCAAGGACTCCTCTCTAATCTTATCCAATAGCTTACAATAAAGCTGTGATATTGCTAACAAAGAATTCATAGGAACATCCAAATTAGTATCTTCTCTCCGTGATAATGCATCAACAACTTCATTTAAACGACTTGGATTATATGAGATTTCGAAATCATATCCCAAGAGTTTAATAAGAAAGGCTTGAATGGTTTGAGTCATTAACTCTTTAATACTCCTTTGATCTGTTTTGATAATAAAATGATCTCCTAACAAATATTGTCGCCATTTCTTAACAGCCTCGACAATTGCATACATCTCCTGAATATAAGTGCTGGCATTTTGCATTTTAATAGACAATTTCTTGCTAAAATAAGTCACAGGATGATCTTGCTGTAATAAAACAGCACCAATACTCATACCACTCGCATCCGTTTCCAATACAAATTGTTTATCAAAATCCGGTATACTTGAGGATTTCATAGTCATAATATATGAGTTTAGATTCACCTTTTCTGCAACTGTCACTCCCTGTTTAACAAACGGTTGTGATTTCACTGGCTGAAAATAATTCGATTTAATTGGGGCTTGAGACTGTGCTGTATCTTGAAGCTTGTCCTCCATTAGTTTTGCTAAACTCATTGCTTGTTGTAACGATTGAGGTTGTAGAGCTCTGACTTCTCTTCTAATATCGTTGTGTAACCCCAATTCAAAACAACTCTGCAGAAATGACGAAGGTATTCCACTGGTTTGATTGGCTAAAGCCTCAAACCTATGCTGAAATTCCATTACAGATGATGTTTGAGTCAATTTTGATAACTCACCTTGTACATCTCTGTATTCTGACGAGCCAAAACGAGTTACTAGTTTCTTCAGAAAATCTTCCCATGTCGATATCATATTGTTACGAAAAAGCCATTGAAACCATTGCAACGCTGTTCCATCCATGTAAAATGAACTATTTGTTAAACGTTTTGAATCTTCTACCTCATGATAGTCGAAGAAACATTCAGCCTTAAAAATCCACCCGTGAGGATCTGTGCCGTCAAATCTAGGTACATCGAGTTTGATCGAGCGGAATAATTGATGTGCACTGTCATTTGAATCTGTCGTTGGACGTATGCCGCTGTTACTTTCCTCAGTGACATTGTTTACTGGATTTCTGCAATTTTGCTCTAATCGTGCTTCCATGGATGTTAGCTTCAAATTGATCTCTCGTAGGACTACACTGAGCTCTGATAATTGTTTATCATGCTCACTGA
>QAOC01017586.1:27991-51755 GCA_003255005.1 Begonia fuchsioides
TTCTTCTGCTAAACAGTAAGGGCTTATTCCTTCTAATTTTATTAATTTTGATGGATAACTAATGATATGTGCGTGTATATCTATGGGTAAGAGCATTGACCATATATACTTATGTAAAGAATCAGAACGTATTAATTGAAATGACAAGATTTAGAGTTCTATTGCTGGAGTTAAAAAAACCCTTAAATCGAAGCATGGGACCTATTTTAGTGGATGATTGAGACTTCCATTCTACAATAACATATGATTATTATGTGTATTACGCGTTTTGATTAAATTATATATTATATGAGCTTTGCGCTATTTTATTTGATGAATATTTTGATTAACAATGTCTTATTTCAAGTAAATGTCGGGTTTACTACAATTTCTAATTAAAGTCTTCCGCTGTATTTTCACGAAAAAGAATTCAAGAGGAAAATTTTTAAAGAAAGAAAAATTTTACCGCGGTCATTTTTTTTAAGTAAAGTTTTACGTGGTGCGACATAATTTGTGAAGTGTCAACATGTGTATGATTTTATTTTATGATAAAAAATAAAATAATTTATTAAAAATATGTACATCATTAAAAAATTCTAAAAAATTCAAGAAAAACTTTTATAATATTGTCATTACAATTGCAAAGTAGTTTGGAAAAATAGTTAAGATATGGAAAAATAGTTAAAATCAAAATCAACACTATGAGTTAATGGAAAATAAAAAGAATAAACATACGTAAATCTATAACTCTCTTATGTTTTATTGATTTGGACTTATCAATAGTAGTTTTCTATGTAATTTTTTAGAGTGATTTATTTTTTGATTCGATATCGAATCAGATTTGGCATAGAGAACATTAGATGATTTAGTAGTAAAATTTCAGAGAGTCATAAATATGTGCTCAGTTATCCGATTTAAAAGAATATTTTTTTAAGACATACACGCGGACAAATCCGAATGAGATTTGTCTTAATTTTGAAGCCCAACCGTCTTTTACTATTTTGATTTACTTTATATAATTTAAAACTAGAAAGCTCTATTGGTCAGTCCAATATTTCTCAATGCTGCATTGTTGAATTTTTGCGCATCATGTCTTCAAATTTTTTTTGTTGCGATAGTCGATTTTTAGTCACAATATGGAATTGCAAAATCTACCTAAATTAAGTCAATAAGCATTTTGAATCAACTCATAATTGATTTTGATTTGAACTTTTTTTCAAGTCATTTTATAATTTAACGGGCAAGATTATAAGATTGGGGTGCAGTGTATTGAAAAAATTTTAAACTATTTTGATAATATTTACTTAAATAATTAATGGATTAGAGAAAAGAATATATAATCATTTCGGTCCGCATGACGAGTTTCTAAAGATCTAATTGTGATTTGTGTATATTTTCTAGAAAATTGAGGTTTAGTACGTATTTTACATATTAATTACAAAATTGGAGGTTTAAATGGAATATTCTAGTTGTTGTCGCCACGTACACTTGCTCTGATAATAATTTAATCCCATTACTATCCATTACTTGTTTGTTTTTTTGTATCTATTTAACCACTTGGCCACTGCCAATGGCCGCTGACGACTACGAAGGCTACTGACCACCAGTCTTAGCTGAGATTGAGAAACCCCTCTCGACGGTCCAACTCTACTCCAGTCAACCCAGACTCGATGGCGGAGTCCTACCAGACGGAGAAGATCAACGGTGAACCGTCGTCCGGTGATAGTCAAGCTACCTATCAGGACGATCTGACCTTTCGCACCTCTCTCCGCCGTTTGGTTTCTGATGTTTTTGTTCCTGATCGAGGGATCGGTTCTTCTTTTCTGAAGCGGATCAAGACCTCCGTCGTCCAGAACGGCCCTTGCGTTCGCGATGGTTCTAGAAACACTTGCCGTAATGTTCTTCAGTGGTCTCGCGGAGGCAGTCCTCTCCGATTTCTCCTCGTCGTTTCTGTGAGTATTCTCCAGAAAATTTCACTTCTCTTTTGATTCGTTCATATTCTGAGATGGTTTGTTTTGTGCTTGGGCTTTACTGGTAGATGTTCCTTTTTTTTCCACACTTGGTTCCTAACAAGAAATATAAGCGATCGTTTTTGGGTATTTTCATTATTCTTTTAGCGTTGCTGGGTCTCTTGTTTTTGGCTTAGCTTCATCCATTAATACTAGATATATGTCCAATTATTTACGATTACGCATAAAAACGCATATCCTACCTTTTTAGCCTGGCTCTTTGAAAATATCATTTTGCTTCTTCTTTTTTCAGTTTTTCTTTCCTTTTTGACAAGGGGATCCGAGTTGGACTTATTAACCTTGGACATCTTCAATTTACGCACCTTTAACGGTTTATAGTCTATCTGAAGAAATGTTGTAAAATCTTACGCGTGAAATCATTGGGATTCCGTTTCAAACTTCTGGTTGCATCACAAGTAAACCATATGAAATTCAGCTAAAAGTTAAAATGAAGCATCGATTAAAGATTGTTTGTTTTCACAAGATTTCTGCACAGTTGACTTTACTCCTCATATGAAATCTGAGAAATGGAAAAATAATTGTACTGGCATTAAAACTCTGATTAGAAAAGCACGTCATTGCTTATGAAGAACAAATAAATCCCCTTCCATTTCGATCATAGGATGAGGATCAGTCATTTGAAGGAAAGAAGTTTAAAATTTTAGTCGTTTTTGTAAAATTACTTAGTTTACTACTTTGTTACCTTTTCTCAGCTGCATTTTACTTTTTCTAGTTTCGTTGCAGTGCACTATAGTTCATTTTGAGTTTGGCATTCTCTAAGAATGTCTTCTTATGGTTTATTTCTTATCTTAAAGGTTATACCTCATTGAATTAATTTTGAAAATTTCTTGCAGGTGGGAACAATTGCTCTTCTTGCTCTAACGGGGCTTCTTATCTTTATGCTTTTCTTCCTTGCCGCAACTGCTAATGCCGTTATAATATCTCTTCTCGTGTCTTTGGTAGCAGTTGGAGGTTTCTTGGNATTGGTTTCTTCTTGGTGATTTGGTTGGCAACGAAGAAGAGTTTTGGTCTGGCCAAGCACTCGCTGAGAGTGACCAGCTCTGCACTTTCAGCTTACTCTTCTGGTCGGCATGCTCGCCGAGCCTACAAAGTTTCGGATTGAAGGGTTTGTTATTATGTGCGTTGAATGTTTCTAAGACGATGTATATGTTCTTTTCGTTATTTATCTTTTATTTTATTGCCTTCTATGATGAGGTTTTACCTCATATGAAGTTGTTGCTGCTTGGTGTTACATATTTTGTTATTTGAAAGCTTGAGCAATGGCACTTTTCCAGTGCCGCTCAGAATGTTCGTTGTATAATATACTTCTATTTATTCTCTTGCTGGGTTTGCATTTGTCTTTGAATTGACCCTCTCTCACCCCTATTCCGTATATAATTTAGAATTATTTTGTTCTTCATTCTAGTATTTTGCTAGATATTGGTATCCTGATATGCTACAAACAGGGAGGGTTTGATGGCAAATGAACCAGGGGAAAATAGGGGCCCGGTTTAAGCGAGAAACATATTTTGGGTCTGTTTGGGAGCTTCAATGGAACGATGGAAAACGATTGAGGAGCTGTAACTTTTAGGGGATGTTTAGTTCTCGGATTTCTTGCAACAATAGTTTCGGAAGGCCAAATTGAAATGACTATAACTTGGGCTATGGTGAACGAAAATAGATGAAATCAGTGACTTTTTAAAGCTAAAATAGTCTAGTTTAAGGTCGTGGAAGGGTGCAGAAAAAGATAACAAAATGGAAGTTATGCAAGAAAATAGGGAGGGAGGTTAGTGGTGGATACGTTTGTGTGTTCAGAAATGGAGTTGCTTAACAAACCAAAAGAACTTCAATAAATGGAAGAAGAGCCAATGAATTATATTCTTATCTTGAATCCTTAGCTGTGAAGGCATGGAGAAATGTAGTATAAAACGAATCCAACTCAGCTCAAGAGACGGAATCGGAGCAGCTCACTCGACTACAACTCACCAAGGCAAACCCCACAAGGGCTGCATCTAAAAACATCAACTATGGGTAGGGTTTGCTTTTGGCAAACCACCACTCTCCAAGTGTTCCCATAGCTCAAGATTGGCCTCCACAAGGCCATGCACAAAAATCACGCACACTCACACAAGTCTAGTATTCTTTAGGAAAAACAAAACCCTAAAAACTATGTTACAGTTAATTCTTCAATGGAACATTCTCCATACTTCTTGTGCTTCAAGCCACGTGCCAACATCATGCTTCCATGTTCCAAATCGTCTATTGTACATCCAACTGCGCTGCTCAGGTTGAATTGCCTTCGTTCGTGCAAAAGGAATGACATAAATGCTTTCGGAGAAAGTGCTTGTTTGAGGCCCGCTCCATGGATTTTATTCTAAGGATTTGGTCAAGTTAGGTGAAAAAATTTCTCAAAAATATTTTGGAGTCATTTGTGGCACGTTATCCTCTCCGGATTGAAAAGGACTTGTCCTTAAATCTAAGATATTGATCCTTTCAAGACCCCTATTTACTTTCTTAGCGAGCTCGACCTTGGTTTGCTTCCACAGTTGCCTTGATTCTTTAATTTGCTCGGTTATGCTTGCTCAGCCATGATCGGCGAATCCGCTTAACTTCATTATCCACATCATAAAGTATCCTCCTCTTCCAAGGGCCATAATTCTATCCAAAATAGTGGATATGCATTGAGACCAATGAACACACCTATCTCTACCGACCAACGTAACAATATTTGTTTCAGTTTCTCGGGTAAAGATCTAATAACCATGATGTAGTCTTGTCCTACTCCTTTAGGACACCACGACTTCACATTTTGATCGATTACAATCATAATATATAGTTGTAATCCAATTAACCACCGATGAT
Organism: Begonia fuchsioides; assembly: GCA_003255005.1. Classification (NCBI taxonomy): domain Eukaryota; kingdom Viridiplantae; phylum Streptophyta; class Magnoliopsida; order Cucurbitales; family Begoniaceae; genus Begonia; species Begonia fuchsioides. Next base: position 32,842 of record QAOC01017586.1, read on the forward strand.
ATGCACGTGTACAAAAGGCCCACCAGGATCACAACTTAAGTTCATTTTCAATAAAAGTGCAACAAACTCATGACTTATATCCACATGTATGCAGCAGTATTCATTGAATTGGCCAATTAATTCCTTAATTTCAAAATTAAGCCATAAAAATTGTAATCTACCAAGGTATATTTCTTAGCCTCCAATTTGTCATTCTCAACAACACAAATATTTCTCTTGAAAATCAAGATCAGCCCCAAAAACGCATGGACTATCAACCCAACATATCTCATGAATATCACAACTTATAGATCGGGCAGGTCATACATCTTGACTAGAACCGTGTGCGTTTTGGCCACTTCAACATCTTGGCTAACTTGGCCATATGAGGTTACCTCAAGGAGTTCCTCAAACGCTTTTTTATCTTTCATCTTCGTATGATAGAGTGCTTCTTCATCACATGTTGTCAATAAGTCGGCTTCACATTCCCCTCCATGACAAGGCCCGTGGATGAATTACATTTTCACCTTGAATCCTTAGCTATAAAGTCATAGAGAAATGTTGCATAAAACGAATCCTACTCAGCTCAAGAGACGGAATCAGAGTAGCTCACTCGACTGTAACTCACCAGAGGAAGAGGATTTCTCGGTTTTCACATTCTAGTATTATACTATTACAGCCCGCAAGATTATAAGTGAATGAGTAACACGTTAACTCATTGTTGAAGCGCAAACCAAACTATAAAAAGCATACATCTATCGTTACTGAATACATCTCTACGACAGCGAGTAATGTAATCTCTCTTCGTCATCTTTCTTTGGAAATTAATGAACCTTCATTATGTTCATCAAAGATGGAGTAGAAAATAAACTAATCAACAATTTTTTTTCCAAAACTCGTAAATAAAAAATAATTAGTCATCTTCTCTTAGGACCCAGTCTGGTCTTCCCAGCGTGAATTCCAAGCTTGGGTTCTTACAATCCGAGTTCGACCTTGAGTAGGTTTTCTGACCCGAATCACATTCCTGTAACTTTGGGAAGCTTAGTTTCAATTGACAATTTCATGTGAAATTTTTGAAGATCAAGCTCAATAATAAAGGAACTTACCTCATTTTGAAGGCCAGGTTTTTGGTAGGATGGAAATGATGCAGATCTGATCATTTCTATGCCATTGCAGTTAGTGTGTGCCCAAGATTCTCTGCAACTGTGTAAACTTCAAATTTTAGCATGCATGCATGCATAGAGATTGCTTATACATGTTGATGAATGAAAATCGATTATAAAACTTAAAAAGGTAACAACTCTTATTTTGGACTTATAACTTAATGAATTCTACACTTATTTTTGGTGGTGTAAATCTCCTCAATTGACTACAAGATCAATTCACTATTATTCAGAAATTAATAAAACAAAGACAATATCATTGTCATATTTCAAAAGCATGAAAAACTTTAGACTTTTTCTAAACTGACATAACATTTTTGGTATAAATCTGAAGGATAAATTATTTTAAGTTGCGACTCAAAGTAGATGTGATGCTGGCACGATGAGATTTTACTCTTCGTTTGAGATTTTTCGATCTTACACAATATCTTGTGCTTTCTTAGAAGGTTTATATACTTGACCTAGAGCATTTCTATTTTCTATAACATTGGTTTTGGGTTACCATCTTAGTTATGAATTCCCTTTCTAGATAAAGGTTGAAAGATACATTTAAAAATATTTAAATAATATCAAAATAAGATGAGGAAGAAGCTCTTGTTAAAGTCAATTGTGTCTTTTCTGCATAAAGAGAGAGAGAAAAAGATTATCAAGACTTTTGCTACTTTGCTGCCATTGTTAGAACAAAAAGTTATTCTAATATTGACAATAACTCAAAGTATGATTGTGTTAGCAACACATTAGATTTTAGGGTCCTACCTTGTGTTAACGATTGGAGCCCGTTCCACTGACAATATTTTGTTCGTTCTGGGTCAAGAGTCCCGAATTTTTGTTTGGGATTTTCCTTGTGTATTTCTCTTCTCTACTTATGTTAACCTATTCAACATTGTTTAATTTCTCTGACATTGACTGCGCTTATCGTCATCTTTGACTTTATCTAACACGATGCTCATTAACTACAGTAATCGTCACCTTTGATTGAACAAGATGTCCTTAGGGTTTTTCTTGTTGTAAAGATGTGATCGAGTCCATTGATTGTGGGAGGTGCTAGGTGCAACACCATAGTGTGGGCTCTTTTTAGGATTAAGTTTCTTAAATGTTTAGGGAAAGTAAAATTGATGATTTATATTGATAATGTTTTTCTCCCTACTCATTACAACACATTTTGAGTTTTCATAAGAATAAATCTTATGATCTACGACTTAATCAACACATATTTTATTAAGAGCACCCAAAGACTCCATCTTTTCTTGACATGAAGCCCTTTATTCATAAGGGTTTTCCACGAAAACTTACTGTTTGCTTTTCATATTTCTATTATTATTCTTGCTTAGTATTTACATTGTATAATTGCATTTCATGAGCCAAAATCTACATTCCTAGAATCCATACATTCAAAGTTTATTCGACCAACAAAACAAGAGAGATAGTAACTAGCTCAAAACTCTTGAGATTAGAAGAGAAGATGTGAAAAATAATCATTGAATTCCCCTCAATAACCGAATAATTTAATAAAAAACAATTTAATGCATGGCATACCCTAACCTACATTCGAAAATTTTTATTAAGATATGATATATAGGATCAAACTCTTTTACTAAAATCTTTGTACTTAATTAAACTATTTTAGCTTAGCGAAATAAGTTATCATGTTCTATGAACAAAAACAACTCCTAAAGAAGCTCTATTCATCAGAGTATTATGACAGCACAATGATTGCATATAAAATTAAGAATAAGGTTGGAAAAAACCGTAACAATTTAAATTGTCATCTGTGCAAATATATCTTCATGCTATGTTCAACCCTCTCATTGCTAAACATATATTTAACTATGATTAGTTGAACTCAGCATAAAGATACATGTGCATAGAACATTGGGTAAATAAAATACATAGATAAATTGTTATGCTCTTAAGGTAACTTGAGAAAGAACGAAAACAACCTGAGCCAAAAGCTGTAATGATGCGTCTAACCCTTAAACCTAGTTTATATATAGCTACAAGATCTTAATAATCACGGGCTATTGGATTTGAAGGGACTCCATCCAATTTTCAGGTAGGTTGTTTCACATTCTTTCTCAGGTTTTCTTTAGAGCATGACATAAATGAGGACTAGAGTAATTAGTTATGGTTAAATGTGAAAAAATATTATAATTTAATAAAAAAAATTACAGGAAATTGAAAATATACAAAGTAGGAAAAAAATATCTTATCATTAGTGTTAATTTCTTTACAATTTCAAATTTATAAGTTCAACGCAAATGAATTAATTCTAATCCCCATGGTTTCAATTACATTCTTGCTAATCAAAACCCGTGACACAGAACGGTCTTACTATTATTATTTGCTGACATATACCTGAAAATGATAATAATAAAAGGGTCGAATCTTAATCTCTGTCTTATGACCTTCTAGTCTAGTTCCTAAAAAATTCCAACAGTCTTTGGAACTGTTGATGAAATCTTTCTGTGTTTGACAGAACATTAATCATTAAAATAATGGAAACCCTTACTTATAGGTATAGAAAACATATACCCATATAAAAAAATTCGAACGTGATAGGAGTTCTCTAATGTACTTTTTGTTCTCGATTGATATGAATGTTCGAAGAACAAAAACAGACAGCTTCAACAAACAAAGCATGGAAAGAAAATGGTGTACCAAGAACCCTTTTATTCTTAAGAAAATCTTGCATTTGGTAATATTGACGTTGGATTTGCATCAATGTAAGCTAGGGGGCTAGAAAAAGCAAAAGGCAAGCAAGCATATGTTTCTTGATCGGAAGAAACTGTAAGCATGTAGTAGAGAGAGAAAGAGAGAGAGAGATGGTGGTACCTTGAAGAATTAGACCAAAGAGTTGAGTAAGCATAGTCCATATCTTGTTGCCCCAGCCGATCAGACGGTTCTCCTTGATCCTTGTTCATTTGTCTCATTCCGTGGTCACTGGAATTACCCACAGGTGAAATATCATCTTCTCCAGATCCATCCGATTGCCCTTCAGAGAAAATCAAACGGTCCGCAATCAATGTTTCAGCTTAAACATGTAAATCTATGTTCTATGGTATGCAAACAACTGAGAGTATTTTCTCTCTGCAGGAGCAGAGATTAGGTTAAGCTGCTGCTTAACTGTTAATGCAGCCATTACAGAAGCGAGATTTAAGAAGGCGAAGAGTGGGAGAGAGGTTAAGAAAAAGATAAGGCTGTGAAAATAAAAGGGAGAAAAGCTTAAACAATGCGAATTACCTGAGGACGCAGCAGGCTTGTCAGTGGTTTTAACAGTTCGATACATCTGCAAAAAACCCATTCAAACAATGAAGAAAAAAGCTTAAAAAAAAGGAATTCAAAGCCTAATAAAAACATTTATCAGTTTATGGTATTGATTCCTTGAATGTCTTTCTCTCTCTCTATCAGTAATCAGAGTTTCTGGGACTGTCCTGGTTTCATCATTTATCACGAGGTTGATGTTTGAGAAGGTAGTAATGGAGGGGTTTTTGTATTATTGAGAAATGATGACTACTTTTTTGCTATTTCTCTCTTTACGAAGCAGAAAGTTTGATTTGAGGTCGAACGAGTTATAATCCTGATACCCCAGCTTTTACTTCTCTTCATTCATGCATTCGCTCCTCTCTCTCCCATCGGTTACTGTGCTCGGGGAGAAGAGAGGAGAGAGAGCAGGGATGATCGTAGAGAGAGAAAGGAAGAAAAACCAGAAAGAGAGAAGGTCCTTGTAAATTATACCTGCAAATGGCTTTTGACATGAGCTAATGTGAGATCTTTGACATCCATAAGTTCAAGAACTGACTTTGGAGTAGCTCCTGGTTAGACAAAAATCGAACCAAAAAAATCTCTAAAATCTCAGCAAAATTAGAAAAAAAAAAAAGAAACAAAGACAAAAATACAGAAGTGAACATCCTACTTTCATGGCCTCCGAGAAGCTCAACAGCATGAACAAATCTAGCATGAAGAGTACTCGTCCACCTCATCCTAGGAGCTCTCATACTCCGTTTCGCTGGAAGTTTCGGCAAAAATCTGGATCTCATCAACCCATTTAAAACTTGATCAGAAGGTCCAACGCCAAACTGATTCGGACTTTGATGAAACGGATGGTGCAACTGCGTTGCGACGCCATTGAAACTCGTCGAAGCACCCAATCGGTAAGTACCAGACGACCCATTAGGCTCGGAGTTTAAAATCGCCATTTGATTCAGACTCGCTCCGAAATAAGGGGAATTATTCGAAAGAGAAACAGAAGCTGGAGAGGAAGAAGAAGGGTAAACAGGGATTTGGTAGAAATTGCAAAATTTAGGGTCTTTTTGGTCCATAGGTAAAAACGGGAATGGTCGGTTGTGATAAACGGGAATTCCCTTGATTGGCGTCAACCCATTGAAATGATTAATGTTGTTCGTTTGATAATGGCCGTTCGGCTGCTCGTCTGCTCCAGGTTTAAAGTTTCTTCCTAGAGAAAGCTCTGTGTGAGCTTGACGGTCAATCAACTGAGAGTTACTGGTTGAATTTGATGCGTTTCTTCGTAGATTGAGAAGATCGAAGGTGCTGTGATCTGTTTGCGAGCTGAAAATCGACGAAGATGAAGTGTTTGGAGGACAGATGTGAAGAGAAAGATCAGGAACTGGGGTTGAAGAAGGTTCGATGAAAATCCCCTCCAAGGGCATCTTTCTTTCCCACTCTCTCTCCAAAAAACCAGTTTGATTCTCAAGAAACTAGAAAGAGAAAGCAAAGAGAGTGGAATAATTTCCTAGTCCGTATCTAAAGCTCCATGTTCTCGTTCCAGACATGAAGGAGCTTGCTTTTTTTCTCACTGAGAATATGCAGTAAGTTGCAGAGATAGATTTTCCTGGGTGCCAAAACCACCCTAAAGTGAAGGAGATCGAAGGAAGACGAAGAAAGACTCAGGCTGTGTTATCGAATAAAGCTAGAGAGAGAAGGAGAAGATAAGAGAGAGAGAGAGAGAGAGAGTAGTATGTTGGTGTTTTGATTAGCTGTAGGAAAGGAAAATGAGAAAAAGGAAATACAGGAAGGAGATGAAATAAACGGAGGAAGAGAGAGAAAGAGGTTGGATTTGGTTTGGTATTCTTTGAGAGTATATCTCAGAAAATGACACTAGAAGAAGAAGAGAACAGGCCCTCTCTCTCTCTCTCTCTCCTCTTTCTCTCTCCTACAGTCAAAACCAGAAAAGATGGAAACTTTGGATTTTACTAACCCGTAGAGAACGGGAAAAAATATGTAGAGAAAGAAAGACACTCTCATCTGTGATTCTTTTCCCCCCACCCTCCTCGCTCCTCTTCTCTCTCTACAGTCATTTGTTCATCATTCTTTGTAAAATCAAATGGGGTTCTCAGAGACAGTCTACTGGTAAAAGTGACCTAAACGAATCCCTCTTCGTCTCTTCAATAAGCAAATGGCTAATATTCAAACATAATTCTAATTTAATAAAGTTCTTCAGAGAAATAGTTGACCTAAATTACTCATAATAATAAATAAAAAAAGAGCAGAAAGAGGAAAGACCCATTGACCTTAATTAGAGACCCACAAAAAAGGAGTTTTTGTTTTCTTCCGCGTGAAAATATTTCATCTTCCCCAGAAAAATATAAACCCTAATTCGTTCCCACTCCTTTGAATCCAAATCTTCCAATTCTGAAGTTCTTAATTCTTTCCATTATCTCCATCCTCCCAAAATATTCCTTCACTAATCTTTCACCAACCCTTGTCTGGCATCTTCTGTTTTATATTTTGTCATCCCTCACATCATTCCCCGAAGAACTTCCACTTTCTTTTCTCTCTTGATTTCAAAACCCTAAGATGAGCTTCCTTCGATTAACTTGCAGACTATCGAAAATACTTCTTTTCAAGAAAAAATTTCAGAAAAACGTTCCTGAAAGATCAACTCCGAATGTACCTTTTTCTTGTTGATTTAAACTAAACATTTTGATGCCAAGTCACCAATCGTGGATTGAACCGGTGTAGCTAAAGCTGCTTTTACTTTTCATTAACTTTTGGGTTTTTTATTTTAATAATATAATTTTCAAATTATTGAAGTCTCTCAAATTGGTAAATACCATTGTATATGTCTTCTGCTCTCTTTGAATTAACCATTGAAGGCAGAAACTGTGTGCATTAAATGCTACAAATTTCTACTTTGCAGGAAAGCATTTCTTAAAGCATTTAAAATATCACACAAGTTGTTGGGTCATGTATCATTTTTGACGCCTTGTGCTCGTTACTGAGAAAAATGGTCAGGTTTTTCCTCCATCTCCACAGTAGAGAGAGAGAGAGGAGACAGAAGGAGAGAAGGAGAAGCTTATAATAGAGCTTTATTTATCCTTGCAACATGTTTGTGTTTGAAAAGACGCGAAAAATTTATTGCAATCAACGAAAAGGAATTGAAAACTTATAATTAAACATTGTTTCAGAGATTCATTTGTGGAATGTGGAGAGCCATCCACCTCATCTCTTTCTATAGCTTAAAAAATTGTGACTACAATGGACTAGTTTTTTATTCATCCTTCGCTAGATACAACATCTTTTGTCGTGATAGCATGCTATATCTATCGTATTAGCATCACCAAAATATATCTAATACGAAAAAATGGAACGATTCGAGGAATAGTCGAAGCCTTACAACTATCAAACGAGGTGAAATCAAGGCATCATATACTTGTTGAAGATGTATTACTTCATAAAATGTCTATAATATCTCCAAAATACAATATTTTTACTTTGCACTCAAGTCTATCTACTTCTTGTTACACATTCTTTCATTGGGATCTGAATTCTCATATTTGTAACACATCAATATCTATCGAGCAGTATAAGGGTGTTCGCTTCTGACTAAAGCACAAGGAACTTTGTTTTGAATTTGATTAAAATATGTCTTATAATATTTATACACAAGATCTTAGCTAAGAATTGTTCCCCTACAACCGTAACCAATTCTCGTGTGATTGTGATTACACAATCTCTATTGAAATAAGAAGTTCCGTAGGCTTTTCTTTTTCCTTCCCTTTTTTTCTATGAAAGCTACTTTAAAAAAAGTTCATAAGAGTAAGAAACACTCTCTCTCTCTCTCTCTCTCTCTCTCTCTATCTCTATCTCTCTCCTCCTCCTCTATTTCAATTGAACACGTAGATGCCTCTTTGACATACCCTTCACCCAAAACCACATGATTATTGTTGGGAAACAAACGAAACTTAGGACAGAAAAGTTTGTGAGAAGTTACTTAAATTCATGTTCAAATCTTGTGTCGGAAATTTAAATTGACATTTCCCAGCACATTAATTTTCAACAAAGTATAAATTGACATTTCCCAGCACATTAATTTTTGACAAAGTGTAAAATAAACCGATCAATCCCATGGCTAACACGTTTGAATTTAAGACCTATCACAATTTTAACCATGATAAAATGTGTATCTAGAGCACCTACTATACTTGGAGGGTGCCTTAAACATTTGTGTAGAGTTTTATTACTCGAATTCTGTTCTGATCAAATAAAAACTCAAGTGATGACAAAAATGTTTGAATAAAGATCATGAAATTTTTGAAGAATCTATAAGATAACAATGAGATATCCAAACCTGCACTTACAAACTCTCATTTTATATTTGAACTTTATATGGTGAACTTTTATGTACTTTACGTGATTTTTTATAGAACAATAAATATCCTACCGAGCCCCTACACAGACGATGAGAGTGACACGTCCCAACCACCTGTTTTATACCACACTGGCAAGAATTAGGACAGGGTGCCTTATTCTTTTGCTTTCGCTCCATTTTTTGGACCTCTTTTGTCACAGAACACATCCCTCAATAACCATATAATCGACTACCCTTCCATGCTTACGGGTCATATTCATAAGACATTCATTTAAATCCCCTTAAATGTCACAGGGTCAAGTCCTATTCCCGTCTGCAATAAGGTTAGGCAAAAGGGTTTTCCTTTTTCTTCAAGTGGCCTAAAACTTAAGGGCCCCTCTCCCCCCTACAGCCATTGTGTGGTCATTTTCCGGTTGGTGTACTGTTTTTATGTTTGGATAAGAGTGGAAATTAGAATAGAAATACAAGGACTCAATTGTGAGATTTCACTGTCTCTCTCTCGCATTTGAAGATCAAATAGTCGTGTGGACTGAATGAATAATTAATTAGCACATGATCATGAGATATCGTACGGGTTTGAGTATAGCGTTGTAAGTTAACCTCAATGCTGCATTATGTTATTGACTGAGGAGTTCCCAAATTCGTTAATCACTCATAAACATTAAATTATTGTCGTTGTATCATAGAAAACTCTTGATTTTGAAAATGACTACCAAACCACTCAATCATGTAAGGGATTAAGAATGATCGTTTGAAGACGAGTCAATTGTGTATTGATCATGATAATAAACTCTATGTCATGTTTTAGCTTTAAAATTCGTCTAAATTATAAGTCTTTTATGGATAAAAGCAATATTTTTGGATTGATAGTTTATGGGTAATTAATGTCAAAGACTCAAAATGCTGCAGCCATCAACATGAATATCTAAGCATAAAAGTTTTTAAGTTGAATGATGTAATTCAGAAATTAAATGGTTGATAGCTTAAATGAAGGGGAACAACTATTTTGAACTTGAAAGGAAGAATCAAGGAGAACCTGATTTTAACTTTGAAAAGAAGACATGAGAAGGTCAACTAGAATATAAGGATTTGAGTTTGAAAGGAATGAATTTGAAATTCCAAATTAAAGGAAAGAAAGTAATTCAATAGCGAAAAAAATAAAAATAAAAACTTGTTCAATATTAAATCAAAATAAAATTTGGTACATGATCTAGTCCGAAAAAAAAAGTAAAGCTAACTTTTCTTTTCTATTCTATATCATTAAGATATACGTCGGCATATCAAACACAATTAAAGTGAATTCATATCGTTATCATAAATAATTATTTATTAAATTTGTTATATTAATAATTATGTGACATATTAGCGTCCATTTTAAGAAAATATAATAAAGAAGTAAATGTAAAATTATCATGCAATATCATTCATATTTTTGACCGGGAACAAGATAATGGAAAAAATAATTTAATAAAAGTGTCATCATTATGTTTTATCCACGTTTCATAGATGACCAAAAAAATAATTTTTTGATTTAAATTTTTTAATAGAAAATACCATTGGACTTTTTAATGTAAAGTGTGATTTTTTTAAAATAAAACTTGCATGAATGGGATATATTATGTAAAATATGCATGAGCATACTTCGTGGTCATTTCTTTAGTTTGAGACAAAAGAAAATATTGTAATGATTTTCTCACCTATAAAGTTTAGAATGTTCACTCATAGCTTTATTGAATTATGCACAAAAATGTTAATTGTTAATTTATTATATTAAGGATTAGCTTCATCGGATACCTTGAAAGTTTTGAATGCTTTCACCAGAAACCTCAAATAATTTTTCCAGACAATTAATACTGCAAACTTTGTGAGTTGTCAACTATCATCAACCCTAATGTCTTTCGGTCGCTTGCCATTTGAGTCTTTCTATAAGTACAAGTTTAATTTTGAAGTTTTCAATTGAATTTTCAAATTTTAACTTTATTGTCAAGTGTGCACATCGAACTTGGAAAAAATATTTAATTTTAAAGAATGTAAACTAATGAGGATTTGAGGTAAAAAAAAATTAATATTGAGAGCGCCGTATGAAAAATCAAAAAATTTGAATTGTTGGTTAGAAAAATTTGTACAAGCCTTTTGATGAAACTATCATAAACGATCAAAGTGTCTAATGATATTGATCATTAGGTTAATTAGGCATATCATTTTCTTAAATTAATATTTGAAGATAATAGACTCAGACAATAAAGAAAACATTATTCAATTTAGGATAGTTTACAATTGACACCTTATAGATAGAGGCTTTTTCTATTGACACTTTAATTTTTTAATTATATCAGTTGACGCTTCAAAATATGAATATTTTTAAGATGAAATTATAACCTTTTAATCTATCAATTAATATATTAAAATAGGAGTATATTTTCAATTTATACCTCCAACTAAAGAGTTTTACTATCAAACAACCAAAATTAATTTCATAATTAAATTTCAATTTTTTTCATTCTAATGGATAGTGATAAATTCAAAGTTAAATTGTAAGAAGATGCTGAATTAATCTATACTAAAGGAAATGATAAAATTGTGTAAAGATGCTCATTTAATTTGAACTGTTAGAGTATTCTCAATTACTATAAATTTAAAATGTCCAAAGTTCTTCATATTATCATCGGACTAGATTGCATATGCAATAGTGGAGTCGAGTGCAGAGATTCATGGAGTTAGTTTCTCGAACAGCTAAGACAAGATTTTAACAGTTCAAACGGATTTGGGTGGATTGTAATATCAGACAGACAGAAAAGACTTGGCAATGCAGTTCAAGAGAAGCTTGATGATTCGAAACATAGATTTTGTCTTAGACATCTACATGTCAATTTCCAGAAAAGCTTCTGTGGAGAAGTATACATACAGTTTTTATGGAACGTTTCACATGTCTTGACCGAACCCAAGTTTGAATATCATATGACACGGTTGCACCATCATAACCCGTTAGCTACTGAATATTTAAGAGTCATTCTGAAAGAAACATAGACAGCACATGTCTTCTCATCGAACTCAAAATGTGAAATGAGTTTGAATAATCTCAGTGAGTCATTCAACAACATTATTCTCGCAGCTAGAGACAAACACATCATCACAATGTTGGAAATGATATGTAAATCTATAGTTATTCGCATTGTGAAAAGACACGAGAAGATGTTTCAAAGTTCGGATATGCTATGCCTAAGAATAAGGAAAATCTTAAATCAAGCTAGCCAAGAGACAAGAAATTAGAGTGTCGTGTTTTCAGGAAATGTCATGTATGAAGTTAGCAATGGCAGGAGGCAATTTATCGTCAATATGGGAAATGAGACTTGCAGCTGTTATAGATGGGAACTGACAGAGATTCTGTGTGTCCATGCTATCTCTGTTATGCAATGGATGCGCGCGTCAATCGATCAATATGTACACCAATACTATCATCGGGAGACGTACCTAAGAATGTATTCATATTACATTGTACTGATTGCTGAACGTGAGATGTGACCGTCAAATCTTGGAAGATATGGTACATCAATACCAACAACAGTTAGGCGTAGACCTGGTCGACCAAAGAAAAGAACAAAAGACGTCAGTGAGACACAACGGAGCAGCACTTCTCTAGGTCGAAGAACTGGAACTGTGCAATGTGATACGTGTGTAAGAGTGGGCAGAATAAGAAATCATATCCCGGAAGAGCATCCACCTCAGACGCTCGTCGATCTGCCACTAAGAAAGACATGTTTGTGGTCTTCAACGTAGACACACAAGAGTCACAAAATAATCCACGAGAATCAGTGCTGAAACCCGTCCAAAATCCAAAACCTCGTAGAAGGTGGCCAGCCTGGCCGAGATGGATAAGTCGATAGTAAAATAAATGTATTATAATGTTGAAGAAAAAACATGTTCATTACAAATTAAAACATACAATAATAATATAACGAAAATAAAGTACAATAATAATGAAAAAACAACTAAAAATCACCATAATCTAGTGGGGGGTGTGGAGGATCCTGGTAATGGGAGAAACTCGAAACATCCCGGTCGTATCCAACATGCGCTGCATCTGATTTACTGTGTGCTCAATCTTGTCTATCCTCTGCATCTGCTCGGCATGGTAACTGTCTATCTGTTGCATCTGTATAGTATGAAACAGCGCATCTGCTCCATCATAAAAGTCAACGTTGGCTCATGGTACGAGGGCTGCGGCATCTGACTAACGGAAATGTCAGAAGGTCCTGGCATCTGACCCATCGAAGGTGCAGAAGGTCCTAGCATCCACCAAAAGACGCTTTGCCATGTCAGTATAGGGAGGAGTGAGCATCTGAGTAAAATCTAGCGGATCATCCTGAGAGGGAAGATCAACGTCCGGATCGAAGCGCATCTGGGCGGCTGCTGTGTCTCTCATGTCGACCCACGTATTGCCCAACTCTCTCAAACACATCCTCTCAAGTTGACGACGATCGAAAGCATCTTGGGTCCAGGGCACCTTCATCACCTCACCACGAGGAATCGCTTCGCATAGTATGGATATGAGTTTTGTAATTAAAACTTCGTACGAAAGGTTTTTCTTAACTCTCTTATGAATCTCACCTATATGACGCAAAATTAAATATCCCGGGTTAAACTGGGTTCTAGTATAAAATAATACATAATATATAAGTCCATATGAGTTATCAGCTTGCGATGTCTATTCCCGGAGAGAATCGTGTGAGATATCATGTTCTGGATCACCCGAGCTACCACATTGAGTTAGTTCGCTTTTGGCTTCATCAAAGAATCTGTTCGACATCACACGCCCGAATTTTCCTAAAAAATGATAATCCAGCCACCTGTACAATACAAGGTTCGGCGTGAGCGGAGTTGTAATACATCTCGCCTTGCCCAACCTCGGACTCATCTGAATAATCGATAATTTGGTTGATGTGCTCCGGTGTAATCACGAGGTTCGCATAAAACAGCTGCACTAATTGTTCTGCTGATGGACTTGATAACTCAAAAATACCGAGTAAACTGATTTCAGGAGCCATATGCTGAATCATTCAGCCTTCAAATGCTGCAAATACAACTGGTCTGAGAGGTATGACCGACCGTACCGATAAGACTTCGTTAAACATCCTCTCGTTTGCAAGGGAACGAAATTCCCCACGACGTGCTTCTACCGACAACGACGAATTAGGAACCGAAGGACGGTCTCCAATGTCCGAGGGCTATGACGATCTCTCCTCATCGTCGCGATGCTGTCCAACAATTCTAATGCGTTTTCCAAGACAAGAAATTTTTTTTGCAAAAAAAATAAAAATTTTGGCAGAGTTTCACTACGATTTTAGAAAGGTAAAAAATAGAAAAAACATAGCGAATTTATAGTTTTTGGGGCTATCGGACACATAACATGACCCACTTGGACAAAAGAATGTGTCCGAGTGAGTCACAAATAGGACGAATGAGGCAAGAATCAGACGAATGATGCATCTGATTCTTGTCTCATTCGTCTGATCATGCCTCACTCAGACGAATGAAGCAAGAATTTGATGCGTCCGATGAGGCTAAATTTTTTCCTGAAAACTCAAGCCTGATTTGACCTATTTTTTAAAAACTCAAGCCCAAAATTATTTTTTACTCTAAATGTTAAACAATTTATCTTTCTCTCTTGATTATGTATTTTTAGTAGCGAAGATACTTTGAGTTTGTGAGAAATCTTTGAAAACTTTTATAGAAAAACAATAATAATTAAATGATAAGGATATCATGGGATTTGAGATGTGACATGCACATGGATCAGACTCCATTATATCCTATTTCCCCCATATTCTATCCAAGTCTACTGCATTGCTGATATTTTCTCGTCACGTCAAATGATTAATCACAATCAATCCCATGATTCACCCTTTTAAAAGATTTCTCTTGTTTTGCTTTTAAGTATTAATGTATCTTTTTTTATTATTCCTATCTGATTATCATATTTAATTAAAACCCTAAAAACTATTATTGGAGGAGTTCCCAACACGAACAGATGTACTGATGGAAACATAAAAAATGGCTTCAATATGATATTCCATGGTATAATATTAGTAAAAATTGTAAAATTAGATAGGCTCGAGAGTTTGACCTAGTTGAGTCATCTAATCAATAATAATACTCCTCTTTTTTAGGACTTTCGATGTTAAAAACAAGTCCAACTTCAAACCCTAATAATTAATTTTTATGTTAAATCAATTATTAGGAAAGATTGTTCATTTCAATGTGTTACAGCTTTGTCTCATAAAATACATCATGCGTGACGTTAGAGCCTTAAATGTCCTTTTCCTTTTTACCTTTGCGAAGCTGGTACTCTTCTTTTGTTTTTCAACCACTAGCATTCTTTGTTCATAGTCGAGGTCATGCAAAAGAGAAACTAGGAGATTAATTTTGTGTTGGACCGACAAGCTTGTACAAGAAATTTGTTTTAGAGTTTTTTTACTCTATAATTTTGTGTAGAAAATTCCGTGTATCGAGCAATTTCTATAAGTAATAATAGATACAAGTCATTTTAGGGTATTTATCTTGGCCAGTGTCACAGGTTAAGAAGCTAAATGCAAGTCTTTAATGCACAAGGAAAACAATCTAGCCCCAAGAGGATGTGACACACATAGAATGTGCAGGGTAGTGGTTGTTCCATTAAAGTGATGTTAGAGAGAGAGAGAGACTGTATAGGAAGACTTCTGAGTGATATCCAGAAATTGAAGGAAGAAGAAGAAGAAGAAGAGAGAGAGAGAGAGAGAGAGTGTATAGGTAGACTTCTGAGTGATATATAAAAAAAATGAAAAAAAAAAAGCAGAGAGGTTTGGAAAAAAAGCGGAGTGCTTGTATTCAAACCCTTTTACCGAGGGAGAAAATGGTGATAAATCGATCATTCCAAGAACATACTGTAGTGTGTTACTGTAAACCGCACTGACATTTTTAAAGAGCATCCTATTTCCATGGATAGTAATACTTAAGAAAATAATTTAATAAAAACTGAGTTTTATTTATTCCACTCAACAATATTGTTTGGAAACGGCTGTAATAATCTGGCAAAAGTAAACTTATATAAACGAATACAATGGATTTATGTCGAAAATCTAAGCTTGGAAATCACTAATAAAAATTAAAATACAATGAATTTATTGACTATAAAATCAAGCGTAAAACCATAATAAAAATGTATAAATCCGATCCTGATAAATTATAATTTGAAAAGATAACAAGCATAGCATTATCATTTACAAAAAGAATAATATATTGTGTGAAACCAATTACTTATGGGTAAGTATTGATTCTCATTAAATGCGATGAGAGTTTTAAGCATACACCAAGAACTTTAAAACCCTAAAATCACAAGATTACAGACTGATTTGATAAATTGGTAGATTAAAAGATGCGAACCATTTAGATTATTTTGAGTAAGAAGAAACCGATGCCTATTTACTAACCATCAAACATTGACAGATGGAACAAACTAGTACGGTGTTAATTTGAAGTTGACAATAGAAATGAGAGAGAGAGAGAGAGAGAGAGAGAGGGACGTGTAGTAAAACAGGAAGGCCCATTCCTCGAAACCACAGTAATAAATGTGAAAGAAGCAGAATGGTACAGAACTTTTTTTGGCAGAACAGAAAAGATTGGTCTGATGTGAGAGGTGCGGAAATGATTTTGTAATCGATTACTCTATGATTGATTAAAAGTCCTCCCATCCAAGAAAAAAAAGAAGGAAAAAGGTGTTTTTATTCAAAAGAAAAAGAGAGGAAAAGGGGGAGATAGGGAAAGTGAATGCAGCAGGCAGAAGCTAGCTCAGAAGAGGGTTCTCTTTAAACTTGATTTCTCTCTCTAAAAGCTTTTACTTTGCTTTTAATTCTTTCATTTCTGACACTATCTATGATGTGGTGTGATGAGGATCCGATCATTCAAATGTTTGCATGCATGGATTGTTGAAAGCAATTGTACTCTTGGTGGAAAGAATGAAATTTGAGTTGAATTTCTTTACTGTTTTCTGCTTTGTTGACCTAGCTAGTTAGAATAATACCTACAATTGCAGAGAGAGAGAAAGAGCTAGAGAGAGAAAGGGAGCTTTAAATGTGGAACGGACAATACAGTCAGTGACTTTCGTGAAGGACAAGGTCAGCCTCTTCCCGCAACGTATGATGAGAAAGCTCAATCACACACTGATGCCCACAAAACCATTTCTCTCTCTCTCTAGGTTTCTCTCTAACTCTCTTAATCTCCCTCTCTCTCTGGTACAGCGCAAGTTGTTCTTTAATGACTGTAAATAGTTGCCTAACAACATAGTTTGAAAAGCCTGTAGCTAGTTGAATGCTATATAACATTCTTGGAACTTTGGCCATCGATGTAGAACAGATAGCAAACAAGGCAATTTGCTTGATCTTCTGTTTTCTGATTTTTCTATATCTGCCTAGTTGTTTCCTACTTTTAGCTCCTATTTAGTATTTATTAGCTGTGCTTCATTAGTAGTTCTTAACCCTAAAAATAAGCTTCAAAACTCTCTCTCTCTCTCTCATCTTAATTTCTCTAACTATAGAATTCTACTTCATTCAATTTGACATCTACCTCTTCAAAATAATCACCCAAAGATCCGTTAAATATGTCATCCACGAACACAAAAACAAGCGATCAGAATCTATAATCATTCTTTCGAATGATTCTTTGATCACTACATGTTATCGTCTCAAACAAGTTGTGAGAAATTATTTCGTCTTTTGAATTGATTTGTCACCCTAACTTCATTGTTCTCTGTGGGACAAATATGGTGTCCAATTGAACGAAGTGACGCGAATGCAAAAGCGGCCCAATCTGCATACAAGTGAGACTTTGAATTTGGTCCTAGTTTTTTGTCATATTCAATATTCCTTCTTTGACCCTAAATAGTGACATACAGGGGTCGGCAAATTTGGCCCTGACCCTCGATCACACTCAACCCGACTGGTCCAGAGTGGTTTTCCATTTCAAAAAAAGGGTTCACGGTTTATTTTTTTGAAAGACCGCTGTTAACGGTCTTGGTACCGAGTTTCATAGTGCAAAACCACTGAAGCAGTGGGTACCCGTTGCATGGGCTTTTTTCTACCCAACCACGCTATCCACTCGTGAAGCAATGACCCAGCCTGCTATCCAACCTCAAAATCAAATTCACACATTCTGAGATTCAAAATCACACATTCGTAACCCAATGTCTAACTCCAGCCGTCCATCGTCCACCTTCATGTTCCAATCCTCTCTGCCATCGTCATCCTTCAATTCCTCAATAGCTGGTGACTAGAAGTGGCATTCGAGCCAGCTCGAGCGAGTCAAACTTAGAAACTCCAGCTCTTCGAGCCAGTTGAGGTAATTCGAGCTGAGACTGTTAAACTTTAAAAATTTTAGCTTCAGCCAACTCGCTAGTCTTGAGCCTAAATGAGTCGAGTCGAGAAAAATGAGCCCAATATTTTTAAAGAATCTTATCCGATATATATTTTTTAAACGTTTTTTGTTATTATAAGATTTGAAAATATGATAAATACTTATTAATATATTAATATTCAAATATTTAACATAATTTATGTTAAAAATATATGTATCATTGTTAAAAAAGTATTAAAAACATGCATTTCAATTATAAAACAAAAGCACTTATGATTTTGAATCAATCAATGAATATTAGATATTAGGTCTTCATTGAAAGATGTCCCTAGTCACTTGATTATTATTATTATTGATTTTTTCCTCATCGTCATTGGATACCTGGTCATATGTCATTTTCATTTTTTACTGTGTTCTTCTAAATCTGAGCAACTTAATAATGTTCAAAAGCCACCCATGCCAAATACGGCTTTAGGGCACGCTCAATCCAGTGCATTGTACTCTACAATATTTCACAAATAGTTTGTTATGTAGCTGAGAAAAATGATAGTATTTCTCATAGAGCTTACATGCTAACCAAGCCATTATCTAGTTTTAAAAAAGAGAGAGATGTTTTTAATCATTTATATTTTTACAGTTGCATTAAAATCAATTTTTAGCTGTGGTGGTCGTGCTCTTGATGTGCTTCGTAGTTTTCTGCCAATAAAAATAGTTGAAGCTCTTATTTGCAAACAAAATTAGTTCAAATATTTGAATCCGTTTCAAATTGATACACATTG
>QAOC01017592.1:0-11344 GCA_003255005.1 Begonia fuchsioides
AAGAACAGCAAGTAAGCGGCGTCCTGGGAATCGGGTCGTACACTATAAGCCTCTAGAACAACCCGAGGGAAAAAGACCTAGTGATCGGCCATGGATGCAAAAGAAGGAAGGAGAATCCAAGCCGATTACCGACCCTACCAAGGTTCGAGCTCGAGAAGTAAAGTGTTTCAAATGACTTGGACTTGGACATATTGCGGCTCAATGCCACAACAAGCAAATCATGACCATCAAAGAGGAGACTAACGAAGTTATAAGTGAAGATGAAGCTCGAGAAGCACAAAAACTACCCTCGGACTCTGAAGAAGAAGAGGAGGAAGTTTCTCCCGCACAAAAGGGACCATTACTAATGGTCATCCAAAGGACTGTCACATCTCAAAGCCAACTTGAAGATCTTCAAAGGGAGAACATATTTCATAGTCGATGTGCAATCCGAGGGAAGGTTTGTTCGATAATCATCGATGGAGGAAGTTGTGCCAATGTGGCATCCCGAGAGCTAGTTGATAAACTTGAGATTGAAACCATTCCCCACCCGAGGCCATGCAAACTTAGGTGGTTGGATGACAAAAACGATGTGAAGGTGAACTCACAAGCAAAGATCGAATTCGAGATCGGAAAATACAAGGATAGCATCCTTTGTGATGTTGTCTCGATGTGTGCAAGCCACATATTATTGGGGAGGCCTTGGCAATACGATCGGAAGGTGACACATGATGGCTATACCAATCAATATCATTTAAATTCAGAGGAAGAACCATTAAGTTATTGCCACTAGATCCGGAGCAAGTTGTTCGAGATGAAACCACACGGAAGGAGAATAAAATAAAAAACAGCATGTTCATGTCAAAGAAGGAATTATGGAAGTCAATCCTTAGTGGAGATCCGATGGTGCTTATTCTATTCTGAGAACAAATTGAAGAGTTAGGGGTGATACCCTCGGAGATTTCTAGCTTGCTAGAAGAATATCAAGATGTCTTTCCGGAAGAACTACCCAAAGGACTACCTCCAATCCGAGGAATTGAACACCACATTGACCTTCAACCGGGAGCTATCCTTCCAAATTATCCCTCTTATCGACTTAATCCCGAGGAGGCCAAGGAATTACAAAAACAAGTCCAAGAGCTTCTTGAAAAGGGGCATATTCATGAGTCAATGAGTCCTTGTTTGGTGCCAACACTTTTAGTACCAAAGAAGGATGGAAGTTTCCGAATGTGTATAGATAGCCGAGTCATCAACCAAATTACCATCAAGTACCAGTTTCCTATTCCTCGATTAGAAGACCTTTTGGATGAGCTAAGTGGGGCCTCTTGTTTTTCGAAGGTGGACTTAAAGAGTGGTTACCATCAAATCCGAATGAAAGAAGGAGATGAGTGGAAGACGACCTTCAAAACCAAGTATGGACTCTATGAGTGGATGGTCATGCCATTCGGACTCTCTAATGCACCAAGCACCTTCATGAGGATATTGCATTTTGTACTCAAAGACTTCCTTGGAGCATTTGTGGTGGTGTACTTTGATGATATTTTGGTGTATAGCCAAAATCTTTCCCATCACCGAGAACATTTAAGGTTGTTATTTGACAAGCTCCGAGAGTTCAAGCTTTATGGCCACTTGAAGAAATGTTCATTTGCTCAAGGGAAGGTGAACTTTTTGGGGTTCATCATATCTAGTCAAGGCATGGAAGTAGATGGAGCTAAGGTAGAAGCAATTCGGGAATGGCCAATACCCAGAAACATCACGGAAGTTAGAAGTTTCCATGGGCTTGCATCTTTCTACCGTAGATTCATTAAAGGGTTTAGCTCCATCGTAGCCCCTTTGACTGAATGCACCAAGAAAGGGAAAGAGTTTTATTGGACTAAAGGTTGTCAAGAGAGTTTTGAGCTCATCAAGCAAAAATTGTGTAATGCCCCGGTACTTAGCCTCCCAAACTTTAACAAGGTATTCAAGATAGAATGTGATGCATCCAGAGTGGGAATTGGAGCCGTCCTCATGCAAGAAGGGAAGCCCCTAGCCTTTTTTAGTGAGAAGTTAAAAGGAGCTATTCTTAACTATTCTACTTATGACAAGGAATTTTACGCGGTCATAAGGGCACTCGAGGTATGGCAGCATTACCTTCTTTCTAAGGAGTTCATTATTCACTCAGATCACCAAGCATTAAGACATATTAAGAGCCAAGGAAAGTTGAACCGGAGACATGTCAAATGGGTAGAGTTCCTTGAAATGTTTCCCTACATCATCAAGTACAAAAAGGGAGAAACCAACGTGGTAGCCGATGCCTTATCAAGGAGGTATGTTTTATTATCCGAACTATCTACGAGATTTTTAGGGTTTGAATGGGTGAAGCAAGCCTACAAAGGAGATCTAGACTTCGGGAAATGGTTTGATCTAGCTCAAAAAAAGGTGGATTGCGGGTATTATATCATTGAAGGCTTCTTGTTTAAAGGAGGTAAATTATGCATACCTAAGGGAAGCATTCGGGAATCACTTGTTAAGGAAGCACATAGTGGCGGTTTGGCTAGCCATTTTGGAGAAAAGAAGACTTTGGAGGTTCTAAAGGAACATTTTTTTCTGGCCACACTTATTTCGGGACGTGCACCACGAGTTGGAAAGGTGCATTACTTGCAAAAAAATCCAAAAGCCGATTACTTCCCCACGAATTATACATGCCGTTACCCATACCTAATCACCCTTGGATGGACGTTAGCATGGACTTCGTACTCGGCCTTCCTCGAACAACAAGATCGAAGGATTCGATAATGGTGGTAGTAGATCGGTTTTGTAAGATGGTACATTTCATAGCTTGTGCCAAAACTAATGACGCGTCCTATATAGCCGAGCTATACTTCAAGGAAGTGGTAAGATTGCATGGAGTTCCGAAAACCATCGTCTCGGATCGAGATACGAAATTTTTAAGTGCTTTTTGGAAGACTTTATGGCGAAGGGTCGGGACGAAACTACTTTTTAGTACCGCCTTCCATCCTCAAACCGATTGGCAAACGGACGTTGTTAATCATACTTTGGGTGGACTATTAAGAAGCATTGTAAGTAAGAAGTTAACCGATTGGGATATACAACTACCGTACGTGGAATTCGCTTACAACCAAAGCATACATAGCGTGACTAAATTCAGCCCCTTTGAGGTAGTGTATGGATTCAACCCTCTCCCCCACTCGATCTTTTACCAATTCCTTCCTCTGAAATCGTCAATCCCAGCGGGGCAAAGAAGGCAAAGTTAGTAAAGCGAATCCATGAACAGGTCATCGAATCCATTAAAAAGGCTAATGAAAATTATGCAAAGTATGCAAACCGTGGGCGAAAAGAGGTGCACTTTAAGATCGGAGACTTGGTGTGGCTACATTTAAGGAAGGAAAGATTCCCGAATCAACGGGGCTCGAAGTTAGCTCCTAGAGCCGATGGTCCGCTTAAAATTCTAGAGAAAATTAACCCCAACGCATACAAACTTGAACTTCCCGGGGAGTATGGAGTTTCGGCCACGTTAAATGTTCAAGAATTAACTCCGTACATCCAAGATGACCAAGATGAAGACGAGCCACCATTGGATTTGAGGTCAAATCCTTAAGTACCCAGGGAGGATGACATGCCACAGGATTACACCATCCGATCCATCCCTCAAGGAGCTATCACTCGAACTCTCGCTCGGGAATTTTCTAACAAATTTCTTCTTTTTGCAGGAGAAGAATTATTTGACTTCAAGATACCACCGCCTTTGGAACACGACATACAAAAAGCATTTCATTCAATTACTTGGAAGGACGATAACGGTTCGGGAAACACCTCAACTACTCACATCAAAACCATGATGGAACACGAGGAACCTCATCCAACAGATTAATACTACAAGGAGCAAGGAATAAAGGAGAAGAAAAGTGGAATTGCTTTTGTTTCATTAGTTTTTAATTTTCATTTTCGGATTACTACAATCTCACGTGAAATTGCATGGCATGCATGAGGAGTTAATCACTCTCAATCACCGTTTTTGGGAGGGAATTTCGGTCACAATTTTGAAACCATAATCAGCTATGGAGGAGCTTTGACGTGGAGGCTTTTTGATTGGTCCATTTCATACAAACTTGGATCACCATCTTGGCAAACCCGGCCATGGATTCCATTGTGTTTCTTTGATTCAATTTTGTGTTTGTTCGTATTTTCTTTATTTAGACTCTCGTACCAGCCATGTAATTCCTCAGATTTGAATTGAATAAGAGATTAATTTCTTTTTCAATTGGAGTTTCTTCCTTTGGTGTTTTCGAACATCCAAAGATTCGGTCTCCGATTCACCTTGAATCGGCCACCGAAAGACAATCCGGAGTTGATCGAATTTCTGAGCTAATTTGATTAATCCTTGCCTCAATTTTCCAGCCTTCTTCAAGTATTTCAAAAGAAATTGAGGGTCATTCAGCTCATCATCCATCCCTTGTTGATTTTACAATCAATATCACTCAAAACCCTAATTTGTTCCCTAACCAAGTCACCCCCCTATCCGAATTCATATCTTCTAATCCCTCCATCCAATTCCTATCAATTTTGGAAGAATTATCACAAATTCATCCCCCACTAATCCTTCAAAAATCCAGATCCAAACGCACTCTCAATCACAAGATTTGATCCCGTTTCAGCCACCAATCAGCCTCCCGGAAATCCCGGAGTCACCTACCTTACTAATTCCATAACTCCCGATTCCACCATTCATTACCTCTAAATTTTGGAGGAGGTCATCCTCATTCATCCCCAAAGATCTCACCAAAATGTCAGATCGAAAATCACTCTCAAACGAGAGAACTGATTCGAACATTCTCCTATCAATATTTCTGAAAATTCTGGGATTCTCTCGGATTTTCACCTCTCTCGACTCGGCCAATCTTCACACCTAACCTAAAGTGTGTCATACTCCCTTTTGTGTCGACCGTTGTCATAGGAAACAACAGGTATAGAATGATGTTTCTGAACACCATCAAGCCGAATTACTCCCAATCGAATTCTAATTCCATTTAAGGTCTTTTCATCCAAGGGTTTAGTAAATATATCAGCTAATTGATCACTTGACTTGACAAATTCCAAGATAATATCCCCTTTTTGGATGTGATCTTTGATAAAATGATATCTTATTTCTAATGCTTGGTTATAGAATGGAGTATAGGATTTTTACTGATATTTATAGCACTAGTGTTGTCACACATGATAGGAATCTTAGAGAATGAGAGATTGTAGTCTTCTAAGGTATGCTTCATCCAAAGCATTTGTGCACAACAACTTCCAGCTGTGATATACTCGCTTTTGGCGGTTGAAAGTGCTACTGAGTTTTGTTTCTTAGAAAACCATGAAACTAATGATTCTCCTAGAAATTGACAAGAGCCACTAGTGCTCTTTCTATCCACAAGGCTCCTGGCATAATCCGAATCTGTATATCCAATTAAGTTAAATAAGGTTCCCTTGGGATACCGTAATCCTAAATTTGCTGTTCCACTCAAGTATTTGAAAATTCTTTTGACAGCTTTTAAATGAGATTCTTTAGGTGCAGCTTGAAATCTAGCACAAAGACATACACTAAAAAGAATATCGGGTCTACTAGTGATTAGATATAGAAGAGATCCAATCATACCACGATAATTCTTAATGTCCACAACTTGACCATTTTCATCTTTCTCCAATTTAGTTGTTGTACTCATGGGAGTTCTAGAGGATTTGCAAGAGTCCAATCCGAATCTCTTAAGCAATTCTTTGACATATTTTTCTTGACAAATGAATGTTCCCTCCCTCTAAGGATTGTCTAATTTGGAGTCTTAGAAAGAATTTAAGCTCCCCCATCATGCTCATCTCAAATTCATCTTGCATGAGAGAAGCGAAGCTATCGCAAAGCTTTTTGTTTGAGGCTCCAAAAATGATATCGTCCACATAAATCTGGACAAGGAGCAAGTCATCACCATCGTGTTTAGTGAAGAGGGTTGAATCAATTTTTCCTACTTTGAACTCTCTCTCTAAAAGAAAGTTCTTCAACTTGTCATACCAAGCACGAGGAGCTTGTTTAAGACCATAAAGAGCTTTATAAAGCTTATAAACGTGGCCTACATTGTCAAAGGCTTCAAAGCCAATAGGTTGCTCCACATATACTTCTTCCATTATATAACCATTTAGGATGGCACTCTTAACGTCCATTTGAAATAGAGTGAAATTTTTCTGGCACGCATAGGAAAGTAGCATGCGAATTGACTCCATTCGTGCTACTGGTGCAAAGGTTTCTTCAAAATATATCCCCTCTTCTTGATTGTACCCTTTTGCAACCAATCTTGCCTTGTTTCTAATGACAAAACCATGTTCATCTAGTTTATTCTTGAATACCCATTTAGTTCCAATGATGGTGCAATCATTAGGTCTAGGAACTAACTCCCATACTTGGTTTCTCTCAAATTGAATTAGTTCCTCTTGCATGGCCATTATCCAGTTTTCATCCAATATGGCCTCATCAAATTTCTTAGGCTCCACTTGATAAATAAAAGCTATATTAACACACAAGTTCCTAAGGGAGGCTCTAGCTTTGACGCCCAGACTAGGATTAACTACAATTTCCTCTAGAGATGGTTTTTGGAATATCTCAATTCTTTAGGTAAGCCATCATTGACAATGTTACTTGGCTCTAATCATAGAGAGCTTGGAGGACTTTCCGAAGGGATGACATCTAAAGAACTTTTCTCATTGTCATCTAGACTCAAAGAATCCATCTCTCTTTCCAAATCATCACTAGGTTCTAAGTGCTCTAAAGGTGGAGAGGACTCATCAAAGGTGACGTGCATAGATTCCTCAACAACTAGGGTCCTCTTGTTGAATACTCTATAAGCCTTGCTAGACAAAGAGTATCCAAGGAAGATTCCAAAATCCGTCTTTGAATCAAATTTTCCTACGTTGTCCTTGGTTTTTAAAATATAACATTTGCATCCAAAGGGCCTAAAATACTTAACACTAGGAGTTTTACCCGACCATAGTTCATAGGGGGTCTTTTCTAATATTGGACGGATTGATACTCGATTTATCGTATAGCATGCCTTAGCTACGGCTTCCACCCAAAAATACTTGGGAATAGATTTTTCATTGAGCATTGTCCTAGCATGCTCTTGAAGAGATCTATTCTTTCTCTCAACAACTCCATTTTGTTGAGGAGTCCTAGGAGAGGAGAAATTATGATTAATCTCATTCTTAAGACATAGGAGCTCAAATTTCTCATTTTCAAATTCTCTTTCATGATCACTACGGATAACTACTATGGAGAGACCTTTTTCATTATCAACTTTCTTCCTAAAGGAAGAGAAAGTCTCAAAAGACTCATCCTTACATCTAAGAAAGTATACCCAAGAGAATCTAGAGAAATCATCAACAATTACAAGGGCATAATGCTTGCCACCTAGGCTAGCTACTTTAGAAGGGCCAAAACGATCTAAGTGGAGAAGCTGGAGAGGTTTGGAGGTTGAAATAACCGATTTAGAAGAAAATGAGGAGTTTGTTTGTTTCCCCATTTGACATGCATCACAAATCCTATCCTTCTCAAAGGAAATCTTTGGAAGGCCTCTAACTAAATTCTTCTTAGCAATCTTAGCTAAGGTATGCATGCTAACATGGCCTAATCTCCTATGCCATGCCCAACTATCTAGAGAGGATGTTGCACTAAAACATTTTTCATCAAAGCATGCAACATTATCCAAATCAATTGTATAAACATTATCAGATCAATAGCCAATGAATAAGATTTTATCACTTCAGCTATCTTCTAATAAACAGGATTTGGATTAAAAAATTACCCTATATCCCTTATCACAAAGTTGACTAATGCTCAATAAATTATGCTTTAAACCATTAACTAAAAGGGCATTTTCAATAATAGGGGAAGAGAGATTACCGATATTGCCAATACCTATAATCTTCCCTTTTTGATTTCCTTCAAAAGAGACATTCCCCTTCTTTTGCTTGATGGAAGAAAATCTTGAAGGGTCTCTCGTCATTTGCCTTGAACAACCACTATCGAGGTACCAAAGATTTTTTGCAAGGGAGACTTCCACCTACACGATAAATCAAACAAGTTTCTTAGGTAGCCAAACCATTTTGGGTCCTAGAGAGTTACCATTAGTTCCTTTGGGAACCCATTTCTCAACAATCTTTGATTTTCTAACTTTTGAGTTCACATGACAAGTAAAAGCTTGGTGTCCTATTCTATTGCATTTGTTGTAGGCACTAGGTTTCACAAAGAAGTTCTTATAGTTTTTTTTCTTAGTATGTGATTCATAACCTATGCCGGCCTTTTTAAATGTCACCCTTTGATTACCAAGAAGCATGTTTAAATTTTTGCTTCCATTTGTAAACTTCAAAACTATGCCATTCAAATCATTATTTTTCCTCTTTAATCTACTTATTTCACTTTCCAAGAGATTAATTTTACTTTCGTGCTCTTTTGTTAACATGGCATGTTCTTTTTTTCAATTGCTCATACTTAGATTTCAAGATATTGAAATCGTTAAGTAAGTCATTGAAAGTATAAAAAAATCATTATCCTCATCAGAATTTTCTAAATCACTAAAGGAGTCAAGTACCTTGTCCTCCTTGGCCATGAAGCATATGTTTGCCACCTCTTCATCCTCGGAAGAGGTTTTACTCTCGATTTCAGTTTTCTCTTGTTTGCCAGATGATGCCTTGAGTGCAATGTCTCTTCTTTTGGATGAATTTTTCTCCTTTTGCACTTTCTTCTCGTTGGCCTTCATTGTCAACTCATGGGTCATCAAAGATCCAATGAGTTCTTCAAGCATTAACACCTTGAGGTCCTTGGCCTCTTGGATTGCAATCATCTTTCGCTGCCAAGCAAGAGGTAGCATTCGTAGGACCTTTCTCACACAGTCTTCCTCTGTGTATACCTTACCAAGCACTTTCAAGCTATTGATCAAGTTAGTGAATCGAGTACACATACAACCAATAGACTCGCTACCATCCATGGTAAACAATTCATATTCATGAACTAACAAGTTAACTTTACTTTCCTTAACTTGGCCTCGTGTGTTACCTCAAGTAGACGCCATATATCTCTAGTATTTTCACACCCTTGTACTGTAACGACCCGATTCCCGTGCCGCCACTTTCTGCCTTACTTTACTTGCTTACTTACTTTACTTTACTTTACTTTGCTTACTTGCGGGCAGCCCGAGAACCGGNCAGGGTGTTCATGGCTTTAGCATTAAGACTCAAATTCTTTAAGTCTTGTTCTTTATATTCTTGGCTAGACTTAGAGATAGTCATTCCATTGTCTATTTTTGTGGGCACATAAGGTTCATCTTCAATAATATTCCAAACACTAAAATCCATAGCTTGAATAAATATTCTCATCCTAGTTTTCCAATATACATCATTATTTCCATCAAATAGGGGAGGCCTAGTTGTGGATTGACCTTCTATGTTGGTGTTGTTCTTGTTGAAAGCCATAATTCAATTTACTAAAAAACAACAGCAAATATAGGTTAATCAATTTAAATACCTGCTCTGATACCAATTCTAGGATCGAGATTAACCTAAGTGGGGGGTGAATTAGGTTAACTAAACTTTTTCGTTTACTAATTCAAATTCGTTCGAATTGTATAGTTATTTCCAAACTCTATTGCAGAATTCTTAAACAAATAAATAAGAGTTTAGAGTAAGAGAGTGACACCGGTTTGGTAACGTGGTTCGGCCAACCTTGCCTACTTTTGCACTTCAAGGTACCTCCTTGAAGATCTTTCCCGCTCAAACCTTGAGCTTCACTCCGATGACTTACGGGTGTCAACCAAACCTTTTGACTCTTTTCTTGAAGGAGCGTCACCCTTTTTACAATGATTGTTCAGGGAAGAAAACAAATTACAATTTGTACGTTTATAAAAACTGACTCACTCAATCTCAAGAAAGATAGACAACTTTAGTACTAAGATTTGAGAGAGTAAAAAGTTCGAGAATAAATTTTGGCAGCACTTCGGCGTAGTTTTCTCTCGTTAAAATCGTCTTCTCAAAATGAGATTGCTTCATCTATTTATAGATTGTTGTTGATCTGTCCAGTTGGGTCGACAAAATTCCTATTGGGGTCGACACAAACACTAGCAGGTAGACACATCAAAAAATATAGCCGTTGAGAATTTTCTGACCGTTGGTGTTGTTCTGCTGAATTGGGTCGACACATTTGTTGTTGGGGTCAACACAAATTCTTCTCTGGAATCTTTAGGGTCGACACAACCTTGAAGAATCCTTCTCTTGGAAAGTCTTGGGTCGACACAGATGTTTGTTGGGTCGACACAAATCTAAAGGATTCGTCTCTGGAAAAAGCTAGGGTCGACACAATTAGAATGGGTCGACACAAATGGGTTGGGTCGAGACATTTCTTGAACGTTAGAGTCGACATGTAAAATACAGGTAGGGTCGACACAAAGATTTTGGTAAGGTCGACACAATGTCTTCTTTGGGGTCGACACCTACAGTTTGGATGGGTCGACACATTTTCACGTTGTACTGCCTTTTTAGGTCTACAAGATTTATAGGTGGGTCGATACAATTGGAAATACCCAGCCTCTATTTTGCTAAGGGTCGACATAATGAAAGGCTAAGCTTCTGGATTTTCTAAGGGTCGACACAAAGACACTATGGGTCGACACAAAGAATGACAGACTCAGCTTCTATTTTGAAAAAGGGGTCGACACAAATATCCTATGGGTCGACACAAACTGCATATATATTTGAAATTTCTGTAGCACTTAAACAAATTGTTAGACTTTAATTGTACCCTTCAAAGAGGGTATTTCTCATGAATGGTTAAGTCTAATTTAAGCATTGTAAAGTAGTTTATTTTATCTATTTTATCTTTCATGCTCATCTTACATAGTTATCATAAAAAAAAATTGATTGCTTTAAAAATACTTTTAAAGCCAACACATTTAACCAACAAAAGAAGTTGATTACCCAAATTCGTCAATGTGTTTCTTCCCAAACTTAACGTTCAGCCCTAGATAAAAATAACATCCAAAACATAAGGTTGGTTGAAATCTTTTCCAACTTAAAATAGAAAATAAACCACGCACTTGTATACTTATGCTTGTTCTCAATGACATGGTCAATCATAATCTTATTCCAAGGAAGCAAACTATTTTCAAAGGCCATTGTACTAACTTCAAGATCACGAGTATTTAGTATCTCATCACACAAAGCTTTTGTATTCAATGACCACAGTTCAAGTAGACAAAATGTATCAAAATTCAAAAAGCTTCTAAAATCATCATGTGTAATTCCAAATGACTTATCCCTCATTAATTTCTCAATTTTACAAATAAGCAAAGCA
>QAOC01017599.1:0-26827 GCA_003255005.1 Begonia fuchsioides
TCTTGATCAACGTCATAACTTCAGAGAAGATAGGGAAAATAAATCGTGATGGGAGGGAAATGGCAGACCATGCCTTCTTATCTGTTAATTAAACAAAATCAACCTTTCCTTTACGTTCATCAATCGGATTTCCCCACGTTTTGGCTAACTTTTCAACGGCATGTATGAATGTGTCGACCAAAGGAAGTTCCCAAGAGTCATTTGTGTCGACCGCTCGGTCCTGAGGTCGACCAAAAGTGTCCTAAGGGTTAAGTTGTGTCCACCCTTTCTCGGTCCTTGGGTCGACCGAAGTATTCCAGTTGTGTCGACCCCTCTTCGATCCTAGGGTTGACCAAATGCGTTCCAGAGGGTTCTATTGTGTTATATTGTGTCGACCCCTCCTCGATCCTGGGTCGACCAAAGTATTCCAATTGTGTCGACACTTGTTCGATCCTGGGGTCGACTGAAAGGTCATATTTTGTCGACCCCTCCTCGATCATGGGTCGACCGAAAGGTTATATTGTGTCGACCCCTCCTCGTTCATGGGGTCGACCGAAAGTACTCCCTACACTTAGAAGATTTTCTAACCTTTTCGATTAACAATATTACTTATACCCCCTTAAACCTTATTTTCTTCATCACCTTTAACCTACTAAATTGCTAACATCCACAATACTTAAATTCCTCAATAACTACCNATTAATTAATTTAAGCATGTATGATTAAAATATGATAATTAAGGTATTTTTACAAATATAAGCAAAAGTAAGGGCAAATATGAATTTTAACATGGACAAATTGGATAATAAGGTAATTTTACCCTAAGAACTCCCTAGAAAAGCTGAGAAACCAATAAATTCTTTAGCTCTCTTCCTGATTCTCTCTTGTTTGGGAAGATTAAGTGAGGTTCTTTTGTTGGATTAAAGTTTTGGTGAAGAGTTTTCATGTTTAAAGCAGTTTAGTTCACTCTAGAAGGAAATAGGAGAAAAGAAGAGTAAACAAACAACTCAAGGGTTTCGGTTTCGATCTTCCCTATTCTGAGCTATCAATTCTAACCCTATGAGCCTGTTTAAATTGATGAATTGATTCGGAATGGTTAATTCAGCATGTTGGTGATGTTTATATCAAGATTATGCAAAAACTTTTGAGAAAATCAGGCAGTTTTAGGGTTTGTAATTTTACTGGAAGTTGAAGTTTTCAAATGACTTGAAACGCTTCTGATGATTTGAAATATACATTTTAAGGAGAAGAAAGACACGTGAATCGCTTCAATCTAAGAATTATAAGTTAAGTTATGACCGGTTGAAGTTTCTGTTATGCAACAGTTACTCGAAAATAATGTATTCTTGACAGTTTTTGAATTAGCCATATAACATATGCTTAGAGGCTTCAAATTACTTTGATGTCTTCTGATGAATTGGAGTAGACAAGAAACATTCAGACACTTGAATCGCATTATTTGGATTAGTCTAGCTAAAGTTTCAACCGATTGAAGATCATGTTATACCAAATAGATACTTTAAAATTAATGAATTATGTTACTCGTGTTTTAGGTTTTCAAGTGCAGCAACATATTGATCAAGTTTGTCAATAAGGCTAAGGATTTAAGGTATGTTAATGTTGCATGTGATTGGCCCTAAAGGGGACTACATTACAAAGATTAGGATTTTATGATTTTACAATATTCTTGATTATTTGGGGTGTAATGCACAATACACCGACTTCAATTTATTTGAGGATATGTTTATGTGCCTTGTTTGATGATTGATTGATTTTTTGTGTTAGAATAAAGATACATGTTTAGAATGCTTGCAATGTTTGAATTATATATTTTATTGCATGTTAACATGTTCATGCATTTCAATTGTTCATGCATCATGGTTTTAAGAAAAATACGAAAATAATTTGCATGCATGATTTTCATGATAATATGCAACAGGTCGTTGAGGGAGGAGCTTGAGTTAGACTGCCTCGAGGGAGGCCAAATTCTATCTACTGTCTCTCATGGTACCTTTAACGATCAAAACAATGAAAGAGTGAAATGAACGAAATGTACGTAAATAGTTATATGTTGGGCGGAGTTTGAGTTTGGCTGTCCCAAGAGGTTGGACCAAATGGTTCATACTCTCCCCTAGATGGTATTACCAACATTAACTTGACTGTTAAGTGAAAGAAAAGAAAAGAAATGAACGATACCAAAATTGCATTGTTTTTATAAAGCAGCATATGCATAAACGTCTCATAAATGTTTTATTATTATGGATTAACTTACTGAGCATTAGGCTTATTAGATAAGCTTTGTATTGTAGGTGATGAGATAGATATTGTGGATTCTACTTATCGTGGATAGATGCTTGAGGTGGGGAAGTACGTCCATTGCGGAAGTTCTCGGCTTTTAGTGCAATTTTGATCGGTGGGCGACCCATGTAAATAGAAATGTTTTGTTTGAAAACTAATGTATAATATTATGTTTGGTTTATAAATTTTTTGTAATAATTTGGTTTTAATGTTAAAGTACAAGTATGTTTTGGTTACATATTATGAATAGAATCGATTTTGATGAAGTTAAATAAAAGTCTTCCGCTGTGTTTTATTTCATGGATTTCAAATTGATAAGTTTTACCTTAAATTGTTTAAAGTTAGTACACGTGTTTACAAAAAGGAAAAATTTTAAGCAATGGAAAAATGGGATGTCACAATGGTTCTATTTACTCGTTAACCAATCATGTTTGAATATCATATATATTTTTATGAATGATGGAAATTTGGAATTGGTAGAAGTTGTGTATATTTTATCAAAGTTACCACAAAAGTGTCAATTCTATACAAATTAGGATTTTGTATTTGAAACAAATGATGGACTAATCTCATGCCCTAGCTGTTTTATCACGTTAACGTAGACACTTTGAGTGACGTATAGGCTTTGAAATCATAGCATTTCATGGTATATATAAAAAGTTATGATATTTTGAAGTTACCACAAAACTAGACATTGATTCCAAAAATTGTGAATGATATTAGGTTATTGAGATGAAGGTGATTCACAAAAGTATATACTACTAGAAAGACTAGTTAAGGATAGACAACGTAAGTAGTATTGTGTGTGTTTTTACCTTAATTGGGTATACATCATAGAATAATAGGACTTTCCTGTTGTTTTATGCTTTACATGTTGAGATGAGATGCACGTATAAAATGATGTACAAAAGCATAATTTGGTTTATGATATGATGGATTGTTGTGTTTAATGTTATGAATATTAATTAATTGCTTGACACGTTCATACCACGAACATCTCATGCATCATGTTTTCTAGAAAGTTACGAACTATTTACATGCAACGAACTATTTACATGCATGAGATTTCGTATGAAACATAATATGAAATGGTTTTTTCGGGTTGAGCTCGAAATACAAAGAAAGAAAAGATAAAATAAAGAAAGAGAAAGTTACGTATATCATTGGGAAGGGGTTTGAGTTGGCTGTCCTCTTAGGTGGACTCAAGTTTGTGGTCTCTCAACCCTTTGAATCGAGTTGGCTGTCCCCTTAGGTGGACTCAAGTTTGTGGTCTCTCGTTCCTTGCCAGGAAGCCCCAATGATAAAGGAATGAAAGACCCAAAATAAAACGAAAAGAAAAGTTTTACTTATGCATATCATGTACATGTTCATGCATATTTATACTACTTGCTGAGTCTTATGCTCATAGATAAGTTTTATGCTGTAGGTGAGGAGGACGTACACTGAGAGGTGTACGAGATGAATTGATTGGTTCATGGAGGTGGTCGATGTTGTTTTAGCGGATTTGGATCTGTGGGGAAGGATTTTGAAGAATCGTAAATAATGGTTAGGAGAAGAAGTTTTTTTTTTTTAACTTTGTACATATAACTTGTAAAGACTTTAAGAAACCTAACATGCTGTAAATATGTTTTAAGTAACTTTAGTTTTCATGTATGCCTTAAATGATTTTTACAAGAAAATATCTTCCGCTGTAAGTAAAAAAAAATGAAGAACATATTTCTAGCTAGGAAGGACGTTACACCCTAAGCCCTAAGCCCTAAGCTATAATTCATTAGCTTTAGTACCTCAGTCTTATGCCCTAAACTTCAATCTCTAAGCCTTAAGCCTAAGTTATAAGCTAGAAGCTCTGAGCCTAAATCAAGAGTCCTAAAAATAAGTAGTAAGCCCTACGCCCTATTCTCTAAGCCCTAACCATTAAGCTCTAAGTCCTAACTCATAAGCCATGTGACCTAATCACTACTTATTAGTTATAAGCCCTAGGACCTAAGTCTGAACTTGTAAGCAGTAAGCACAGTGCTCTAAGCCCTAATATTTAAACCTCAATCTATAAGCTGACACGAAATGGAATGGAAGAGAGGAAAAATGGGAAACCGATTAGGGTTTGACGAAAATCTGCAAAAAAAAAAAAAATTAGGGTTTGGGAAGGAATAAAGATATCTCAACGAAGAAATGGATTTTAGGACTGAAATTTGAAATGGAACATTAAAAATGGGTTTAACGAATTACCTCAAAAATTGAAGGCAATCCCTTCAGCCAATTGTGAGATATAGAATCAAACAGTAGCTAGAGATTGACTAGGCAGTTCCGAAAAATCT
Organism: Begonia fuchsioides; assembly: GCA_003255005.1. Classification (NCBI taxonomy): domain Eukaryota; kingdom Viridiplantae; phylum Streptophyta; class Magnoliopsida; order Cucurbitales; family Begoniaceae; genus Begonia; species Begonia fuchsioides. The sequence goes on from QAOC01017599.1 coordinate 4,593, forward strand.
GGGATTTGGAGGAGAGAGAAATTGAATTCAAAAATTGAGTTAGGTGACGAATCTGGGGCTGATTTTTGGAGGGATGACATAGGGGTAAAAGATTATGATATCTTCTAAATTTGAAGATGAATTATCGTGGGAACAAGAAGATATTCTAAATAAAGCTCGGATGGTCAAGGCAGAATTTGAGGGTTTCACCGAATAGAGAATTCCAAATCGGGAATGATTTTGAATCACTCTTCTCAATGAATGGGTGCGTATTTTTGGACGAGGTTGAGTATGAATCTGTACAGTTGGATGAGGAATAGATCTCTCTAAAATTAAGAGAATTCATTAGGGGAAAATGGGTGGTTTAGTCGGTACCCGAAAACACACAGGAAATCAACCCGGGGTGCTTAGGTTTAGGAAAAATGATTCTCAAAATGAGAATGAGATGGATGAAGGAGCTAGGATCCACAATCTCACCCTAAGACCATGAAATGGCTGGAGAAAAGTGGTAAGGATTAATCATTCACTCGGAAAAAGATCAACCGAGTCTTTGAAGCGGCAAGCTTCAATGGGGAGAGATCAAATTTGAAAAGATAAGTCTTTATTCAATCGAATCTGAGATTTACATTCAGCATCAGTGAGATTCAATAGGAAAACTAAGCAACATCTGGTTCTTCATCGGACGGCCAAAAATATCTCCAAGAAGCACAATCCATGGCATCAAAGATGGACCAATGAGGAGCTTTCATTGGATGCTCTCTCTGTGTTAGCTGTAGTTGACCAGGAAAACAGCATCCAATTTTAACGTTCTACCTCTGGTTGGAAAGCTTGAGACGTCAGCTATCTTTCCTTAAATAATGGAGTTTTGATTTAAGGCCGCCAAGATCATAAAAAAGGATCAAACAGCTTTTGAGGTCCAACTGAGCTGAATCCAAAACGTGGTCCTCATTCTTGGTTGCTTTGACAACTAGCATGTGGTCCCTTCTCCACCAAAAAGGTAACCAAGTTGGCGCCTAAATGGGCCTTACATGGCCATGCATAAAAGTTCAAATATAAATCTAAATTTTGTTTGCAAAAATTAAACCTAAAGCTAAGTGTTACTTCTATTATTTCAAAGGGAACATGCTCCCTCCTTCATGGACCAATTGATTCGTGTCTTGACATCAAAATTGAATGGATTGGGCTTTTCTTTGTCCTCCAAGGTAGGTTCCAATATATTGAGTACTTGTATTGCCTCCCCTGCAAAAGGAACAAACTTGTTAGAAAATACCCGAGCCCGAGCTCTGGTGGTGGCCCCTCTCGGATTGGCGATGGATGGTTCAACTCGTGGCATGTCATAAGCACAAAGCTCTATGCCCAAAGCCTTAAGCCTAAAGGCTTGAGCCCTAAGTCTATGCCATTAGTCCTAAGGCCTAGGCCATCAGCCATGAGTTCAAAGCCCAAAACCTAGCCATAAGCCCTATGCCCTAAGCTCAAAGCCCTAAGTTCTTAACCCTAAGTCTTAAGTTAAAAGCCCCATACCCAAAGCCCAAAGCCCTAAGCACTAAACCCTATCCCTAAGCGCTAAGGGCTAGCCCTTAATCCCCAAGTCTTATCCTCTTAGCCACAACCCTAATCATTAAGCCCTAAGCCATAAGTTCAAAGTTTGATGAATGAATCTCAAAGACCTAGGCCCTAAGTCTTATTCCCCAAGACCCAAGCTCTTACCCATAAGCCCTCTCCCTTAAGCCATAAGCCAAAGGCCACAACCCCTAAGCCCTTAGCCATTAACGCTAAGCCCTAAATGCAAAGCATGAAGCAAAAAGCCCTAAACCCTAAGGGATATGTCGTCAGCCCTATCACCTAACCTCCATCCCCTAAGCCCTAAGTCCTAAATCCTAAATCTTAACTTAGGCCTCATGCCCTAACCCCTAAACATTAATCCTAAACTTTAATTTAAAAAGAGCTAAGTGTAAGGCTTAGGCCGTATGCCAGATGCTCAAAGCCCTAAGATGTAAGTGATAAGGCCTAAGCTCTAGGCATTAAGCTCTAAGACCTAAGCCTTAAGCTCTAAGGCTTAAGCCCTAAGCCTTAAGCCTAAAGCCTGAAGCGTGAAGCCTAAATCCCAAAGCCTAAAAAATAAATGCCTAAGCCCTAACTCCTATGTTGTATGACCTAAGCCCTAATCCATTAGCCCTATACCCTAAGCTCCTAGCATTAAGCCTAAAGCGTGAACACCAAAGCCCTAAGCCATAAGTCATATGCATATACCCCTAAGCCCTAAGGTATATGCCCTGATCCTGAATCCCTAATTCCTAATCCTTAAGTCCTATGGCCTAAACCATAAGCCCCAAACTGTAGCCCTAAGACCTAAGTTTGAAGCCAAAAAAGCTCTGTGCCTAAAACCCAAAGCCATAAGCCCCCAGCACTACGCCACACTCTTAATCACTATGCCATATGCCCAAAGCTCTAAGCATTATTCTTGGAGACCTAGCCAGATGCTCTAAGCCCTTAGCTCGGAGTCGTAGCCCTATACCCTAAGCATGAAGCCTAAAGCACAAAGCCCTAAGCCATCAACCCTAAGCCTAAAGAATTAATCACTAAGTCCTTTGTCGTAAAATCTAGGCCCTGACTGGTAAGCCCTATGCCCTAAGCCTTTTGCCCTAAGTCTGATGCCCTAAGCCTTAAGCATTATTCTCTAAGCCCCAGCTATATTCTCTATGCCCTTAGCAATTAGCTCTAAGTCATATCCCTATGCACTAGGTAAAATCCTAAAAACACAAATCCCCTAGACAAAAGCCCTAACTCTATAAACGAAAGCAAGAAGACCTAATTCCTAGGTCCTATGTCATAAGACCTAAGCTCTAACAAGTAAGCCACATACCCATAACCCTAAGAATAAGCATGTAGGCTTACTAGTGCTACCAATCGAGCCGGCTCGAACCCAGGACGGCCGGCTCGTCAAGCTTGCCGAGCCAAACGAGCCAAGCCTGTCGAGCTTATTCAAGCCGGCTCGTTCAAGCTTTTTCAAAAAAAATTGGCTCGAGCCGGCTCGCAAGCCTCGAGCCTAAACGAGCGAGCTGGACCGAGCTAGTCGAGCCTGTCAAGCCTAAACGAGCCGAGCCAAATGAGCCCAACATAGAAATTTTGTTTTTGTATATTGAAGTTTTATAGCTTTCCGTATTATGTAATTTTAAATTTTGATGAAAGTTTTATGCCTATTATTTTCTTCAATCCAAAAAAAAAATTGCATGATAACGTTTGTATGTAGCACCTCCATTATTCTAAAGAAACACGAAAACAATAACATTGAATCAAAATGTCAAAGAAACTCGAAAACAATAGCATCAAAACATTGAATCAATAGCATTCAACATATGTAGCATCTAATTTGAAATCAATTCGTGAAAGAGTTAACAATTAATAATCATGCATTGTACGAATCAAAATATAATGGGGCCCGAGGTCGACACCTAGTTACGATGCTGTCAACACTTTGAACTGACGGTCGATAATTTCATATGCGGTCGACACCATGAAACACTATGTATTAATCTACGGTCGACACCTTAGTTTGCGGTCGACACCATAAAACGCTTTGGAATGAGTTGTGGTCGACACTTTAGTATACGGTCGACACCATAAAATGCTCTGGAATGATCTACGGTCGACACCTTGGTATACGGTTGACACCTCCAACGTTCTGGCAAAGGTGCGATCGGATCCTTCGTATATGCGGTTGACACTGTATTCATCTGGTCGACACCAAGTGGATCTGCAGTGGACACCATGAAGCTATGCGGTCGACACCATGTATCATTGCGGTCAACACTTAACTCTTATTTCAGGAAAATGACCTTCTTATTGAAGAATGGAAAGTTGCTTACATTAGCATTGTCGACATTAGCATTAATTACAATTGTTAACGTTTACAAGAAATCACAAATTAACACGCGTACAAGAAATTAAAAAATTCTTAAACTTCTAATGTACAACGTTCTCGGCTAGTCTTCAAATTCCAAGTCAATCTTACAAACCATAGAACCACAAGATGCGTAGTCGGATAATAAATTCCCGAGCATTCTTTTGTAGCTTCAAAAAATGGTTGCAAAAATTCGAGAAATAGATTAGCCATATCAAAACTACACACATCCAAAGTAAAACATTGTGTCTTTTGACTAATAAAATCACAAATGACGTTCCATTACGGTCTAGGATTTTCTAACATTGGATATGTTGAGTTCCATCGAGTTGACACATCGGTTTTTAGTTTTCTAGATTTGAGGTTAGCCGCTTTACAAAATTCTCGATACTCTTCTTGTCGTGCGTTTGACGAAGAAATAAACGAAATTCCACCTCTAATTGCATCAATATGTGGTGATACAAATTGCATGCCATTTTTAACAATCAAATTTAAAATATGGCAAACAAACCGCATATGAAAAAAGGAAGACTGAGTACTATCGAAATGAAAATATTTTTTAAATTGATTAACACAAATATCATTAGCGGAAACATTATCTAACGTAATACTAAAAATTTTATCTCTTATATTGTAATCTTGTAGAATACCAACAATTTATCGATAAATTGTGATACCACTATGAGGGTATTCACAACTCCAAAAAACTAAAATGTGTTTATTAAGTTGCCAATTCGCATCAATGAAATGCAAAGTCAAAACAATATAGCCGAGTGCATTGGGTGCACTCCTACAATTTATAGAATTCTCTCATAACAGCTACCTTCGGTCGACCTGCAATATTTCCAAGGTCGACCGGATGTTACCGTTGAATATAGAAATTCTAGTCGTTACATTATACCGGTCGACTCTTTTTACAACGTCGGTCGACACTTTGTCGTCTACCGGTCGACTCTTTGCTATCTGCGGTCGACACTTTCACTTACGATAAATACTTTGCGGTCGACATATATAAATGCGGTCGACTCCTAAAAAATTCTGGAACATATAGCGGTCGGCACCTTCTTATGCGGTCAACCCACAAAAATTAAAATGTCGATTAAGTGTCGACCGCTGTTACACTAAGTGTCGACCGCACTCCAAGTATTCCTAGCCTACCCAGCCAGCTCGCGAGCTGGCATCGAGCCGGATCGGTTGGCTCGGTGTTGCGTAGCCCAAGGGCCAGCTCGAGCGAGCCGACATGCCGGGCTCGGTACGGGCTTGAGCCAGGCTCGGCTCGGCACTGTAGCAAAACGAGCTGGGCTCGGACTGCTACAGTGCCAAGCGGCTTGCCGGCTCGCTCGAATGACACCTCTAAGGCTTACCCATAAGCCACATGCCCTAAGTCTATGTTATTATTCCTAAGACATAAGCCATTGTCCCTAAGCCCTAAGCCTAAAACCCACAGCCTAAACTATAAGCCTTCAGCCTTAAACCCTAAACTTGAAGCCCTAAATTCTTAACCCTAAATTCTTAACTCTAAGTCCTAAGCCAAAAGCCCCAGATTCAAAGCCCAAAGCCCTATGCCTTAAGTTATAAGCCCTAAGACCTAAACTATGAGCCCTTGGCTCTAAGTGCTAAGTTATACGTTAAGCTCGAAGCCCATGTGTAACATCCCTTTTTTTTTATCTAAAATAAAAGCACTGAAAAGCCGTGGTAAAATTGTTTTCTTTTCCTTCAAATCTTTAATTTGTATCAATCACTTTTTTAAAACACAGCGGAAGTCATTAAGTAAATAGCGAACTCATTGTTACCATAATTGAAAACGCATTTCCAAAATGTGCTTATTCATACATAGGGTTAATTTACATTTGTAATTAACATTTCACAAAACACATCTTAAAACATAGTACTTTCAAAATACATCAAAACTTCTTTCTTTCGTTCATTCCCACGGGTCGTCGCTTAACAGTGCAAGCACGGCCCAAGCAAGACTCCTCCACGGCATCACATCATGTGGTGAATACTAATTTCTTCACCTTCTTTTTCATCACCTACATCACAAAGCTTATTTTAAATAGCTTAAGGCTTAGAAAGAAATTGTATAAAGTGACATGCGCAACATGAGCATGGTTTTGTAACATATGCATATTCATTTTGTTCTTTATTGTCTTATTCTTGCTTATCGATCTTGTTTTCCACCTCGTGGTTTTACCCAGTCCTCGTGACCGAGCTTTCTACATGTTCGGCTTTCCACCTCGTGGTTATACTTGTTCCTCGTGACTGAGCTTTCCACCTTGTGGTTCTACCTCATTCATTCGATACGTACATTCATGCATAGAACTTTGAGGATTTTCAGAACGAGAGTTAGCACCAACGAGTTCCTTTCATCCCACCCTCGCCATTCGGTTGGGTGACGTTTCAAAACATGCATGGAAAATATTTCCGTTCTTTTTGTAAGACATGATGCATGAAAATGGCATACGTCCACAACGTGATATTCATAACATAAACATAAAGCATGCATAAAACATCTCCCAATCAACATAAACAAACGTCTCAAATGAAGATAATTGTTATCTCTTAAGTATACTTAAGATAAACTTACTCATTACTTTACTTAAACCTAGCAACCATCAAACAGTGTCAAACAAACACCAATCAAACCCAAACAGAGTATTCTTATTCTACTTATTCATAATCCTAACCAATTCGCGTTCACTTTTATTTGTTTCTAATTTTACAACCTTAATCCTACTCTTTGTCATGTAGTCCCCGAAGGACATAAGACATGCAAGATTCACTTACTTGGATTCCAAGCTGCAAAATACTCCTTATTTTCTTCACTTTCTTTACTTGATTCCAAACAATCTTAACATCAAAAATATGCTTGCATTATAATTTCCCAAATTTATCCTATTTTTCTCCAAAATTACGACATCCATAACTTAAGTCATCAAACTCCAATTCTTATGAATAAGTAACCGAAATCACCCTTAAGGTGTCTACTGTAATTCATTAGAAGACTTAAAATTCAATTTCGTAATAAAAAATCTTATAAAATCCGTATCTCTAAAATCTGACATATTAATCCTGCTTTCCTATGGACATGGTAACTCCTTGTTTTTCATGCAATTTCCATTAATCAAAACCATACTCGAACTCTTATAACTTCAATATAGGGTATAGAAAAACACTTAAATCAACAAAAATCATACCTTATCCCTAAATTTGTGCTCCTCCTTCTTGTTATTTAAACTCACAAAACACAATCGATTTGCACCTTTCACACTAAACTTTCAACTTCAGCTTCAACCTTATGTTTCCCTTCATACAAAACTTGAGAGAATTTATGGATAATAAGGAGACTTTTGTGCATCAAATGTCAGTTGAAGGTGAAGAGGTAAACATGAGGTGAAGATGCAAGCATGAGGTGGAGAGGCAAGCATGAGGTTAAGATGCAAGCATGAGGTGGAGAGGCAAGCATGAGGTGAAGAGGCAAGCATGAGGTGGAGAGGCAAGCATGAGGTGGCTTCACCAAATTTTCTCCTCCAACACTTAACTTACTTGTCACATACTCTAACCTTACTTCTTATTTCTTTTAAGAATTTATTTCGAAGGTGTATTTTAACACACTACCAACAATACTTCGTGATGCACTTATCAAGATTTAACAACGTAATTTACTTTTTTAATAACTACGGTACTTAAATGGCTCGGGTGTTACACCATGGCCTTAAACACTATGCCCTGAGTACTAACCCCTAATGCCCAAGACTTATTCTCTTAGCCATAAGCCCGAAGCACAAACCCTAATTCTTAAGTCCGAAGCCTAAAGAACGAATCTCAAAAACCTGAGCCCTTAGTCACATTCCCTTAGACCCAAGCTTTTACCCGTAAGCCCTATACCCAAAGCCCAAAGCCAAAGGCCCTAATTCCTAAGCCTTTAGCCATTAATCCTAAGCCATAAGCGCTAAGCCCTAAATGGAAAGCGTTAAATAAAAAGTCTAAATCCCTAAACCCTGAGGCGTATGCCCTAAGCCACATAACCTAACGTCTAACTCTTAAGCCCTAAGTCCTAAACTGTAACTTCTAAACTTAGGTCATAAGCCCTAAGCCCTAAACATGAATCCTATAGTGTAAATACCAAACCACTAAGTATAATCTTTAAGTTGTATGCCATATGCCCGAAGCCTGGAGACGTAAGCAATAAACCCTAAGCATAGGCATTAAGCCCTATTCCCTAAGCCCTAAGGCCTAAGCCATAAGCCAAAAGTTTTAATTCTTAAGCCCTAAGCGTTAAGCATCAAGCCTTAAGCCTAAACCCTGAAGCCCAAAGCCCGAACTTGAAGCTGGAAGCATAAATACCTAAGCCCTAAGTCCAATGCTCTAAGACCTAAGCCCTAACTCGTTAGCCCCCTAATCCTTAACCAATAAGCCCGAAGTCTAAAGACTAAAGCCCTAGGAAGTTAGTCACATGCCTTAAGCCCTAAGTCCTATTACGAAAGCCCTATACTTCTAAGCCCAAAGATATAAGCCTTAATCTCTTATCACTAACTCTTGATTCTTAAGATCTAAGCCTAAATCCCAGAGCCATAAGCCCTCAGCACTAAGCAACAGTCCTAATGCATAAGGCCTATGTACTGAGCACTATTCCCTAAGCCCTAAGCATTATTCTTTGAGACCTAGCCATATGTTGTAAGCTCTAACCCTTAAGCCTTGAGCTTTAAGTCTCAGAACTATGCACTAAGCACAAAGCCTAAAGCACAAAAGCCTTAAGTCTGAAGACTCAAGCCCAAAAGACTTAAGCTTAAATTCCTATTCCATAAAGTTGATATAGTGAGCCTTATGCCCTGATGTGCCTTCCTTGGGGGTCGGCGCACCGTGGGTCGGAAGAATGCGCGCACGCGGGGCTCGGATTGGTGGAGTTGGGTTGCGGAAGCATATTGTGGTGGAAATAATGGGGAATTTTTGAATAAAAATTGAGATGGCTAGGTGAAATAATGTAATGGCTTGGTTGATGGAAAAGGTGGTGAATTTTGGGTAATGGAGGGATTGATAGCTCGGGAGATGGAATTGATAAACTCTTGCGAGTTTTAATGTTGGGATGGCTGGACAATTCGAACACTTGAGCAATCAAAGTGTTCTCCTCGGTAGACCTTACCCGCACTCAGATGTGACGCACCGATCGTACGTGCAAAGGGTGACGTTCTCGGCCGGATATTAAGCATCGGAGAAGTATACGTCGGAGAGAGCTTCAAACCTTTCGGGAAGAGGGTGCAACGCACAATTTTTACCCAAAATTCACTCTATTCATTAAAGTGTAAGTGTTACACTTAAATACTAAAAACGTAAAAGATAAAAAGCTAAGAAAGATAAATTAAGCCCTTGGATGACTTGAACGCCTAAGATTGCTTCAGAAGGTCTCCGGTTGACTTTAGGCTTGGTTCATGAAGATTGGCACGGTTGGTTTTGAGTCTTGACCGAAGGCGGAGCTCTGAACAAATGAAAGATTGGCTCAAGCCAATATGGATCAAAGTCCCCTCGGTGGTCAACATAATGCAGCGCAAGGACTGGTTCTTCGATGGTCCGATAATGACTCGTTTATGTGCGTGGGCTCATCCGGATGGGCCAAACCGGAGGTTGTGCATATCCAAAAATCAAGGGATCCGTGAGTTTGTTGTGCAAAGCTGTTGCTTGAAGATCCTCAGATGATTTAACAGCTGGATCACGGATTTTATGGATGGAAATCCCTTGAGGTTTGCCGGTTTGTTGTTGATCGGCCTTGTACGGGCGCCCGGTGGATATTCTTTGGACATCTTAAGATTTCTCCGTTCCAAAATTGAGCCTTGTCCTTTCCTTGAACAAATAACCAAAATACTTAAGGATTTAAGTAAAGTGGCCGATAGGGTTTGGCCTGATGTACAATCAAAGTACATCGTTGGACAAGCCCCCTTGACCAGTCATGGGTTTACTAATTTAGTTGATAATTTTGCAGGAAGAACGCATTCCGAGGCTGATTGGAAGCAACCAAGGAGTGAGCCCGATTGGTGTTTGAACACCCCCGCCCACGACACACCTGATACGCCCCGCCGGGACACGCCCGGACCACCAGGCCACGACGCGCCCGACGGCCACCCCCGCGACCATGACCCAATGACCCACCAAGGATTGATCATCGGCCATGCCAAAATCCTCTAGGACAAAGCTCGAGAGGGACACGCGTGGATTTATCGATGTCCGAGACATAGACACCCGAGATACGCTCCTCAAGACATCAACGGGCCAATGGGGCTTTGCATCGGAAATGCCCGTGCCTTTGTTCATTTTTGGACAGCCTAGGAGTGTCCAAAATCACAAATTCAAAATGGCAAGGACATATCTCGTGATGTTCGGAGAAGAGACCAGTCGGCCACATTTGAAAGCACCCCCGCGCGCACACAAACCACCCTTGGAGCCATCAACGGTTCACCGAGAATTCTAATTCAAAAAGAGACTAGGTTCATGCTAATCAGATCAAGGAAGGAGCGTCCAAAGATCTCATTTCAAAATGGCCCGCGTGGATGCCTACATGTTCGAGATAATATCAACGACGGGTCACCATTTTTGAATCAACCACGCACACCTCCGAGCCATCGGCCAAAAACGGAAAGATCCGCGTCTAGGTTCATCCAAGAGCCTAAATTCAAAATGGCCCGAGCGGATCCCGTGATGTCCGAGATTTGGTTAACCCCGGTCAGCTGCGCGCGCACCCCCTCGGCCAGCTGCAAGTCTCCCACGGTCCACCTTGGTCTTCAATTTGAATTCAGCCGTGCATATCATTTTGGTTCAGATTTCCAGCTAAAGAGAAGAGCATCTGGACCCTCCATTTCAAAATAGCACGCAGCAAATCCCATGATGTCTTAGATAGGGTCAACATCGGTCAACCGCGCGGGCACATCCATCGGTTAACCAAAGGTCATCCCCCGGTCAACTACGATCTCCATTTGAATTTTGCCGAGCTTATCCATATTGGTTCGAGTTTATAGCTGAAGAGAAAGGCATTAGGACCCTCCGTTTCAAATTGGCACGCATCAAATCCATTGATGCCCGAAGCTTCATTAAACCGTGGTCCACAACGGTCACTTTTCAAATTCAGTCGAGCAAATCTTCATTAGTTCGAACCATCAGATAAAGGGAAGTGCCTTGGTCCAAATTTGGTCAAAGAAGACCGTCTCCTAAGCAATCCAAGACGTTCGTCTCATCCAAAGGCTTAGTTTTATTTCTTTTTCATTTATCTTTAGTTTTTATTTTTAAGTTTATGTAAGTGTATCGACCTTCACTTTGAAGGTAGAGAGAAATTGAATAAAATTTGTGCTTAGCACCTTCTTCCTAACCGTTGAAGCTCTCCACGACGTACCCTTCTCCGGTGAGTAATATCCAGCCAAGAGCGTCACCCCTTGCACGTACGATCGGTGCGTCACATCCGAGTGCGGGTAAGGTCTACCAATCCAAACACTTTGATTGCTCAAGTGTTCAGATTCTCCACCCACCTTTCTACCAAAACTCTCACGAGTCTGCTCCATCCCCCGAGCCATCATCCCCTCCCATTTTTCCAATTACGCCTCCCACTTAGCTACCCGAGCTATCTTTCCATTTCTTCGAGCCAGCTCCATAAATTCCCCTCCGATCACCCACATTTCCATCCCATTACACTTCCGCAATCCAAATTCCCACTTTGCCCGAGTCCGTTTTTCCCGCATGCTACACTCACCCGAGCCCGAGCCATGTGAGCGCGCATATTCCGACCCACGGTGCGCCGACCACCCCGGACGGCACATCATGGTGAAGGTCTTCTAATGGATCGAAGGTGGGCCGAGGCTTGACCGAGGGTCGGTCAATGTTTGTCCGAGGTGGTCCTTCGCGGGCATTCGCTTATGTAATGAGCTCTCCTCTTCTTGGGCTGTCTTCTCTTCCTTTTCTAAGGCTAAATGGTTGCTGAAAAGAAATAAACTAAGTGTGACCAAAAATAGGGCCCATGCTTGAACACTTGATCCGTGGGCATTTGCATCGAGCGTTCCTCCATGTCGGTCACTTATTCCAACGGGCCGAAGCCCTAGTGGACTTCGGCAAGGCTAACGACCATGTCTCCATTTGTCATCGAGTCGAGTTCGTGGGGTGTCCGTCGGGTGCCGGGCGTGTCTCCATCGAGAGCCTCGGCCGTGTCATAGGTCGGGGCGTCACGTGCGTCGGGTGCGTCGTGGCCGGGCGTGGTCGGACACCACTTGATCGAGACTTTAATTAGTTACCGATCAGTTTCGGTCGGACGTTCCGAAGTTAGGTCCCCTGCAAAATAAGTAACTAAATTAGTAAAATCTCTTGTGCTTGTCGTGGCTATGTCCGTGATGTACTCCGATTGCACATCATCCTCCCGGGGTACTTGAGCATTTACCCTCAAATCTTCCTCTTCCTTGTCCTCGTCCGCATCTAAATACGGGGATAAGTCTTTGACGTTGACGGTGGTTGTAATGCAATGCTCGCCCGAAAGTTTAATCTTGTAAGCATTCGGGTTGACTCTCTCAGCCACCCGGAAAGGACCCTCGACCCTAGGTAATAATTTGGCGTGCTTATGTTTCAATTAACGCAGCTTTAGCCAAACCAAGTCTCCTTCTTGAAAAAATTTCTACTTGCGGCCTCTATTTGCCGCGGCAGCATACTTGGCATTTTTCTTCTCGATGGCCTTCTTAATTTTCTCGTGCAATTTTAGGACCAACTTGGCCTTGGCGTGGCCGTCAGGATTCGTATGCTCTTCGGTCGGTAATGATAGTAAATCCATCGGTGTTGATGGATTAAATCTGTATGCCACTTCAAATGGCGTCATGCCGTGACCTTGGTGTCCACGACACTTCGTAGTAAAAAGCCGATTGATCGATTGACCACCTCGGTTTGGCCGTCGGTTTGTGGGTGGAATGCCGTGCTAAATAATAATTTCGTTCCGAGTCGTGCCCACAAAGTCCTCCAAAAGGTGCTAAGAAACTTTGAGTTACGGTCAGACACGATAGAATGTGGCATTCCATGTAGCCGGACCACTTCCTTGAAAAAGAGGTCGTCAATTACCGGAGCTTCGGCCATCTTGGAGCATGCCACAAAATGATCTTGGAAAACCGATCACCCACAACCATAATGGCATCTTTGCCTCGGCTAGTTCGGGGAAGGCCGAGAAAAAAGTCCATACTAAGTGCTTGCCATTGGTGATCCGGTACCGAGAGTGGCAAGTACAATCCTTGGGCCAAGGTTTTGGTCTTGGCCTTTTTACACACCGTGCATCGTTCCACAAAGTTGTGCACGTCTCTAAAAAGATGTGGCCAATAAAAATGCTCCTTGAGCATCTCCCATGACTTTTTCTCACCAAAATGTCGCGCAAGGCCGCCCCCATGAGCCTCGGTAATGAGAGACTCACGAATGCTTCCTTTTGGGATGCAAATCCGTCCACCGCGGAAAAGATATTCGTCGATCACATGGTAGCCCGTTAATTCACCTTTGACCGTAGCTTGAAAACGTGGGCCAAAATTCGGGTCATCCTTTTATCCAAGTTTCATCCAATCAAAACCAAAAAATCTAACCTTTAGCTCAGTAAAAAGGGCACTCCTTCGAGATAATGTGTCGGCCACAATGTTCGTGTCCCCCTTTTTATACTTGATGATGTATGGATATTTTTCTAGGAACTCAATCCACTTTTCATGTCTCTGATTTAGCTTCCCTTGCCCCTTAATGAATTTAAGGGCTTGGTGGTCGATGTGGATAATAAATTCCCTTGGTAATAAATAATGTTGCCATACTCTGATGGCTCGTATCAAGGAATAAAGTTCCTTGTCATATGTAGAATAATTTAAAAATGCACCTTTGAGTTTTTCACTAAAGTAGGTGATCAGGCGACCCTCTTCCATCAAGACCGCTCCAATGCCCGTTCCCGAGGCATCACACTCACCCTCAAAGACCTTTGTGAAATTCGGAAGGGTGGGCATGGGTGCTTCACAAAGTCGTGCCTTGATGTGATCAAAACTTGCTTGACAAAGTTTTGACTATGCAAATTCCTTCCCTTTCTTGGTGAGCTCGGTTAAAGGTGCCATGATGGTGCTAAATCCTTTGATAAACCGCCGGTAGAAATTGGCGAGTCCGTGGAAGCTTCGGACGTCCGAGACCAATTTTGGTGTCGGCCATTCTCGGATGGCCTTTATTTTCTCGCCATCTACCTCGACACCGTTCTCGGATAGCACAAAGCTGAGGAAGTGTATGCGTCTTTGGACAAAGGCGCACTTCTTGCGGTTTCCAAATAGCTTGGTCCGCCGCAATATAATAAAGAGCCATTCCAAATGGTCCAAATGGCTCGGTACATCCGCACTATAAACAAGACTATCATCAAAATAGACAATGATAAACTTACCCAAATAACTTAGCACAAACCGTACCTTTTCTTGAAGGCCGTCTTCAACTCATCGCCTTCGCGCATCCGGATTTGATGGTAGCCGCTCTTTAGGTCTACCCGGGAAAATAACTTAGCACCGCTAAGTTCATCTAATAAATCATCGAGCCGGGACATTGGGAATCGATATTTGATCGTGATGTCATTGATGGCTTGACTATCGAAACACATGCGGTGGCTCCCGTCCTTCTTTGGAACTAAGAGTGCAAGGAGCTCTTGCACTTGCTCTTGCAATATCTTGCTTTCTTCGTCGTTGAGGCGGTAAGTTGGTCGGTTAGGTAGCATGGCTCCCGGCTTGAGGTCGATGTGATGCTCAATGCCGTGGAGCGGTGGAACACCATCGGGTAACTCTTCCGGAAACACGTCTTGGTATTGGTCGAGGAGGGGTCTAACTATCTCGGGAATAAGCTCTTCTTCTTTATCTTCATGCTCTCGGTGTAAGAGCATGATGATCAGACCCTCTTGTTTTACCGTGCGCCTCAATTCTTTTTGGCCCATAAAAAGGGTTGCTTTCGCCAATGCCTCCTTTCTTTCGGCTTCATCCTTAGAAATTTGCTCCAGTGTCAAGGGAGCCAATATGATGTTTCGCCCAATCAATTTGAACGAATATTGGTTTGATTGGCCGTGGTGTAGTGTGTCTCGGTCGAATTGCCATTGTCGGCCGAGCAGCAAATGGGTGGCGCTCATCGGCACCACGTCACATATGACCGTGTCTTTGTAATTACCGATCGCAAAGTCTATCTGGGTTTGTTTAGTGACCCGGACATCCTCTCGGTCGGTAAGCCATCGTAGCTTGTACGGCGTTGGGTGCTCGGTCGTGGCTAGCGTGAGCTTCATGACAAGATTGCGGGACGCGACGTTAGTGCAACTCCTGCCATCGATAATCAACGAACAAACCTTGCCTTTGATCAAACATCGGCTATGGAAAAGGTTTTCCCGTTGATATGTCTCTTGTTGCGGTTGAGTTGAAAGAACCCGTCGGATCATCAATAGAGTTGGCCCATCGGGGGCGTGACACATCTCGTCTTCGGCTAGGGCCGGTTCATCCTCGGTCTACTTGGCCGGCTCGTCCTCGCTCACGACCTCCTCGATCTCCTCGAGAATGGTCATGACACGGCGATTTGGACATTGAGCGGCTATGTGTCCTCATCTGAGACACTTAAAACACTGAATTTCTTGGATCCTTGGCTGTTCACCTACTGAGTCTCGAGGTTTGGTGTCCGCGTCTCGTTTTGAGGTCCACGGCTTAGGTGTCGTGCCCCATTCCTCGGTCCTTGGCGCGGGCCAATATGGTGTTGGCGGCTTTGGAGCCAAGTGTTGAACCACGGCTTTGCCCTTCTGCTTGAGTTGTCTCTCCACCCTTATAGCCATCTGAATAAGTGTATCAAATGATTCCAAAGGCTGTAGCTCTACTACATCACCAATGTCTTGATGCAAGCCTCGAGTGAACCGCGCCATTATTTGCTCTCGGGTTCGGCCAAATCACACAAAATCCGAAGAGTTTCAAAATCCATAAGGTATTCATCCACGAATGAATTACCTTGTCTCAATCCTTGTACTTGGAGGAACAATTCTTGGCGGTAATGGCTCGGGACAAACCTTTTCCGCTTGAGGTCCTTCATGGCTCGCCATGTCGTGACCTCTCCTTCTCGGTCTCTCCTCCTTTGTGCACGGAGGCCATCCAACCAAAGACTTGAATAATCCGTAAGCTCCAAGGATGCCAATTGAACCTTTAATTTCTCTGAATGGTTGTAAAGGTCAAAAACTTTATCGACCTTTTCAACCCAATCAAAAAATTTATCTATGTTGGAGGCGCCATTAAAAGGAGGAATATTTAACTTTGGTAGCCTCTACTCTTCATCCCGATCCGATTGGTGGTCGGGAAAGAATTCTACGTCGGATCCGTCTAAGCCACGATGTTGCGCTCGGTGGTGTCTGGATCCGTGTCTTCGCCTCGGTGGCGGTGTGAGTCTTTGCGCCGGTTGCGCTTGATTTTGCTCGGCCATATTGTCGAGTCTTTGTAACATCGCGTCCATCCTCCGGTTGATTGCCTCAAGTAGTTCTTGAGTATTATGCTTGGGTTCCCAAGGCTCGGAGAACATTGTTTGTTCACTCGTCGTGGCTTAATCGCGGCCGGCGTTGTAAACGGCACCGCTTCAAGTCATCATAAGAAAAAGTCGGGAAAAATTTTTGGTGGGTATCAAAATAAGATTTTTGCTCTGATACCAAGATGATGTGCCTTCCTTGGGGGTCCGCGCACCGTGGGTCGGAAGAATGCGTGCACGCGGGGCTCAGATTGGTGGTGCGAGCGGCAAACAGGAAAATGGCTAGTGCGAATGGTAGAGTTGGGTTGCAGAAGCGTATTGTGGTGGAAATAATGGGGAATGGTTGAATAAAAATGGAGATGGCTTAGTGAAATAATGTAATGGCTCAGTTGATGGAAAAGGTGGTGAATTTTGGGTAATTGAGGGATTGATAGCTCGAGGGATGGAATGGATAAACTCTTGCAAGTTTTGGTGTTGGGATGGCTGGACAATTCGAACAATTGAGCAATCAAAGTGTTCTCCTCGGTAGACCTTACCCGCACTCGGATGTGATGCACCGATCGTACGTGCAAGGGTTGACGTTCTCGGTCGAATATTATGCACCGGAGAAGTATACGTCGGAGAGAGCTTCAAACCTTTCGGGAAGAAGGTGCAACACACAATTTTTACTCAAAATTCACTCTATTCATTAAAGTGTAAGTGTTACACTTAAAGACTAAAAACGTAAAAGATAAAAAGCTAAGAAAGATAAATTAAGCCCTTGGATGACTTGAACGCCTAAGATTGCTTCGGAAGGTCTCCGGTTGACTTTAGGCTTGGTTCATTAAGATTGGCACGGTTGTCTTTGAGTCTTGACCAAAGGTGATCGTGGTTGATCGAGAGGGTGCGTCGGGTGGACGGAGCTCCGAACAAATGAAAGATTGGCTCAAGCCAATTTGGATCCGGGGCTTCTAAAGTCCCCTCGGTGGTCAACATAATGCAGCGCACGGTCTGGTTCTTCGATGGTCCGATAATGACTCGTGCATGTGCGTGGGCGCATCCGAATGGGCCGAACCGGAGGTTGTGAATATCCAAAAATCATGGCCTACGACCATGTCTCCATTGGTCGTCGAGTCGAGTTCATGGGGCGTCCGTCGGGCGCCGGGCGTGTCTCGGTCGAGAGCCTCGGCCGTGTCATAGGCCGGGGCGTCAGGTGCGTCGTGGCCGGGCGTGGTCAGACATTACATGATCGAGATTTTAAGTTGTTCCCGATCATGTTTGGTCAGACGTTCCGAAGTTAGGTTCCCTGCAAAATAAGTAACTACATTAGTAAAATCTCCCGTGCTTATTGGGGCTATGTCCGTGATGTGCTCCGATTACACATCATGCCCTAAGCCCTAAGCATTATTCTTTGATACCTAGCCATAGGCCGTAGGCTCTAACCCTTAGGCCCTGCACTAAGAACGAAGCCTAAAGCACAAAGCCTTAATTCTGAAGACTCATGCCCAAAGACTTAATTCCTATGCCATAAGACCTAGGCACCAACAAGTAAGCCTTATACCCTAAGCCTTAAGTAATAAGATCGAAGCCCTAACTAGTAAGCCGTATGCTCTTAGTTTTATGCCCTATTTCCCAAGCTCAAAGTCAACTGCCCTAGGTCCTAAGCCCTAAGCTATAAGCCTTATGCCCTGATACCTTTGTCTTATACCCTTAACTCTAATCCCTAAGCCATGAGACCTAAGCTCTAAGACATAACCCCTAAGTCCTATATCCTAATACCTAAGCTATAAGCTCTAAGTCTTAAGCTATAAGCCCTAAGCCTCAAGGCATAAGCCCTAATTCTATTCTATTAGTCATATGACTTAAGCCCTTAGCCCTAATCGCCAAGCCCAAAGCTTAAGCCATGACCCACAGACCTTAAGCCTTAATTTCTAGGTGATAATCTCAAACCCCAAAGTTCTTAACCCTTAATTCTAAGCCAAAAGCCTCATAGAAAAAGTCCAAACCCTATGCCCTAAAACTTAAGCCATAAACACTAAATTGTAAGCCCTTAGACGTAAGTGCTAAGCTTTGAGCGCTAAGCACCAAGTGCTAGCTGGTACGTCTTAATCTATAAGTCTATAAGCTTTTATATATATGTGCATGACCCTAAGCCCTAAGCCCTAAGCCCTAAGCCCTAAGCCTTAAACCCAATGTCCTAAGCCCTAAGCACTAACCCCAAATCAGCAAGACCTATGATCTTAGCCATAACGCCTAAGCACTAAGCTCTAAGCCCTAAGTCCAAAGCTTTAAGCAAGAAGCTCAAAGACCTAAGTGACATGCCCGAGAGCCACCACCACCCAAAGGGCATGATAACCTGTGGCCGTGCAAGACAATTTGCTAACTTGTTTGCTGATTTTGCAGGTGCAACATTTCCTTTAATGGACCTCTTAGATGATCCGTCACCCCTTGACAAAGAGCTTCCCAAACATTGTTTACATTGGGAATTTGAAGAGGAGAAGTTGACAACCGATGCCCAAAGCCCTTCTTGCCGAGATAACCTATCCGAGCCTCGGCCATGTCCAACTCCAAAAGAAGGGAAAGCCGACTTCACTTTGTTCACCATGGGAGAGGACGCTGTTCAAGTGTGGTCCAAGAAGGATGCAAGTGATCATATCCATTTGTCAATGGACAATCCGTCAAGTGATGGACTGAACCTTGCCTAAAATCCTCTTCACTTTGAGCATGGATTGGAGCCCAATAAATCAAAGGAGAAGTTGGTCCAACAATGGAGGTTTGCTAGTTCACCACTTGGAGATTTTTTGCTTGTTTAGAGTACTTGTAAATTGTAATTATTCTAGTAGCTTGAAATGATGTATAGAGGTTGGTTCGGTTTGGATCAATTTGCTGGAAATTGGTTCGGATTGGACCAATTTATGCTCCATCATGTTGGAGCTTAAGGGAAATATTATTTCCCATGAAACTTAAGTTTGTAAAGTCTTTTAGACGTTTTTAGGTTTAGGGAGTGTTTGAGTTGGGAGGCAAGTTGAAGGTGGGCCCCCTTTTTCCACCTACCTCCTACTTAGCCACTCATTAGTCCCAAATTTAGGTTTTTAATTGGTCTTGTCTTTTGTGTACTTTCTAGGGGGTATGAATCCCTCATCCCACGTCTAATGAAGGCAGAAAAGAATTTGGTAAATCTCAGAAGCTTGAAGCTCTCTCAATCCTTCCCTTTTCTCACGGCAAGATTAGATTTTGGTGAGTAATATCCATAATCTTTCTTTGTCTTTGGCGTTGGTGTCTTGCTAGAGCCACTTAGCCTTTATTCCAACCTTCCTCCACACTTGTTTTGGGTCAAGGTAAGCTTGGAAATCACATAGCCATCCTTCCATTTGTTTGTTTGAGAATTAGTGTTGTCCTTTTTGGTTGCTGCCGGTTGTATTTTTAACTTAATTCCAGTTTGTGTCCCAAAAGTGTCCTCCCTGTAAACTTCTGTTTCCCGTGTGCTAATGTCCTAAAATTTGGGCTGGGAATTCCTATTTTATTTCTTAAGATATTTGGTTTGTCATTGCATTCCCTGTTTCTCCTATCTAAAAGTGGTGCATGCATTTTTCTTCCTTCCTTCTTCCGAACTCCTGAAATCTGGCAGTTCTGTCGACCAAAATTCAATCTCTCATAACTTTTAAACTACCTGATTAATTCCCCCCAAACCGTCACCATTTGTTTCCCCTTCCATATAGGAAGTTTTCTGATAATTTTCTCTTTCTCATATTTTCTTTATTGGGAGTTGTGCAGAGGTTTTCTTTTCACCTACTGCACTGTCAAAACCCTTGTTGTCCACTTGTGCATCTAAAAGTGACCTCGTGCCATTTTATGTTCCTCACGTGCTACCCCTCTGAAATTTTGACCAAAGTTGGTCCATTCCCTAAAGTCTAAGTCCACAAAAATTTTAATCCAAACGCACGCATGCATTTGGAGTTCCATTTTACTCATTCCCCTGTTTCTGCATTCCTTTATTGACTCTCGGCAGATTACCATTCCTCCTACCTCTATCGGCACCTCACATCCTTTGGAGCGTGTCATTTGGTATCAAAATACAGCTCTTCTTTCCCTTGTTCCTTACCCTTAATTCATCCAATTCCCAAATTTTTTTTATGGCACATAAAAGTGGTGGCATGAGCACTAGAAGTGGGGCGTTTTTGCAGCCTAGCCGAGACCTCCCATCAACAAGTGAACCGCCTCCACCTCCAATGTCCTCCCAAGAACGTGAGTCCGATTTACAGAACCAAATTGATGGCATTAACCAAAGGTTTGACGCCTTGTTACAAAGGTGGGAGACACCAAATCCTCCAAGACAACCTCCCCCGGTTACACCTGGAAGAAGAACCGGAGGTGCTCGGACCTGATTATATGAAGTAGAAGATTCAGAGGATGAGTTTGAACCACGGGATAGACAACCCCGTGAGGATGATTTGAGGCATGTGAAGCTAAGTATTCCTCTTTTTAATGGCTCTTGTGATGGAGATACATATTTGACTTGGGTGGATAAGGTGGATAAAGTTTTTGATTGCTATAATTATTCGGAGAAATCTAAGTTGCAACTAGTGGCTTTGGAGCTCCACGGCTATGCAAGTTTATGGTGGGATAGCTTGAGAGCCCAAAGGAAGCATCACCGTGAGGAAGAAATAAATACTTGGAGAGCCATGAAAATTCACATGAAAAGGAGATTTGTCCCTAGCCACTATAGACAAGAATTGTTCTATCAACTCAAAAATTTGAAATAAGAACACCTTTCGGTGGAAGAGTATTTGATGGAGTTTGAGACCTTGCGAATCCATTGTGATCTTGAGGAACCGTGATGTGCCACGGATTAGCACATCTAGAAGCGGAAGGCTCTAGCACCATGGACTTGGTCTCGAGTTTCTAAGCCAAGGCCGAGTCAATGTTTTGTCTAACAAATGTGCTAATTTTGTAGGTGCCAACATGAAAAGGATGATCCAACCATCCTAGGTGATGATAGCACCATTTTTGGTTTCGGCCCAGGATAACCTCCGGGGGTTGTGTGACTGTTTCGAACACCTTCCAGACCTGATTTGGCCAAGCATGCTTCTACAAAATTGTGGCCAACATCATAAGGTTTCCATCATGGGGCAGATAATCAATTTTAAACAAAGATTACCAGGTCAACCATCTCCATTACAGAGGCATCCAGAAGGGGTGGCTATCCGAGAACAGCCCACACACCTTCCATCATGCAACCAATAGCCACGGCCTAATGGAGTCCAATGAAGAGCTGAAGGATTGAACCCAATTTGGAGCCTCTAAGGAGCGGCCTTACACGTGAAAAGATGAAGGAAAGCATTGGCCCAAAAAGGAAGATTGTTGGTTTTTATTTATTTTGGTTTTTGAAAACCGGTTGTACTCTTCATTGCATGGTTTGCGTGAAAACCATGCAAGTATGTTTGTCTCTCTTTTGTTGTAAGTTAGTAAACGTGGCTGCAAATGGAAAGGTCTTAAGAAGCCTTAGGGGATGGGTTTTACCTTCCCTTAGTGACCATCATTCTTGTTAGTGATGAAAGTCAAGGGTGGGCCCCATTTACCATACATTGATGTTGGTTTAGCACTTAGGACCATAGGTGATAATCATGTGCCTTTTGTAGCTCGTGGGAAGGAGGGTTTTAACCTCCCTTTCCCAGAATTTTGCAGACTAGAAAATGTTGAATGTTGAAGCTTGAAGCTCTCCCCATTTTCTCTCACCGCAAAGCAAATTCAAGGTGAGTAATATCCTTGATCTTTGGTTTGTAACGGTGTTGGTGCCTTGCTAGAGCCACTAAGCCCTATTCCAATCTCCCTTCCTCACTTGTTTAGGATCAAAGGCGAGTTTGGAAGTCCCATAGCTAACCTTCCATTT
>QAOC01017633.1:4289-71854 GCA_003255005.1 Begonia fuchsioides
GATCGGGCCATATGGTGCTCATGAACTGTCCTAAATGGACCAAATGGTGTTCATTGGGCTGCCCGTGAAGAAGACCAAATGGTGTTTTTCCCTCCTTGTACGTTGTGACGCCCACACCAAAGTAAAAGCATCAAGAAATCAAATGGAATATGTTTTAAGAAATGCATATTCATGTAGGCGTTAAGGAATCATGTATGGTTATTTACTGAGCCTTAAGCTCATTAGATTAAGCTTTGTATTGTAGGTGATGAGATTAGTGGTGAGGAGGTTTTTCCTTATCATTGATACAACGTGGTGGAGAAGGTATAGCCGGTGCAGATGCTTGGATCGTTAAGTGACGACCGGTGGGAAATGTATTTTGATGTTTAGTGTTTTGAAATGTGTAATGTTTAAAAGAGATTGATAATACATATTTATCAAAGTTTGTAAATTAACCTTATGTTTTGAACGAGTACAATGTTTAATTAAGAAGTTTTATATGGTTAATTGGTGTTCTTATCAAATGGATTTAACTATCATTAAGTCTTCCGCTGTACTTTTTATAAAATGTGTTAAAATAGTATTTTCTTATGAATAAAAAGAAAGTATGACAATTGGGATGTGACACTTAAGCCGTCAACTATAAGTCGTAAGCCCTAAGCCCTAAGCCATAATCTGATGCCCTAAACCCTAAGCCATAGGCCCTAAGCCCTAAACCCTAAGCCCTAAGCCCTAAACCTATGCCCAAATCTCAAAGCCCTAAGCCCAATTCATAATGACAAAAGTCTTATTCCCAAGTACTAAGTCTAAGCCAAAAGCCCTTGGACCTAAGCCATAAGCAGCCCTAAGCCCTAAGCTCTAAGCCCTAGTGATGACACAAATCAATCCCAAGGAGAAAGATCAATTACAAGGAATTGGAGGCCCAATGACAAGGTCAAGAACCAAGAAAATGCATGAAGCGCTATGTTTTTTAGTGGATCAAATTGAAATGAAAGAATCTATTCAACATCAAAACAAAATGCTTATTATGTTAAGTGTTGAAGAAGATGTTGACATCATACAAGGTGGTCAAGGACACAATTCCAAGAGCCCAAGCCTAATACAAGATATTGAAGGGACAAGGAAATAGGAAAGTACATCCAACTTTCCTTAATCATACATTTAATTGACCAGCAAGAATATATTGCAGATTCGGCAACCTTCCCAACAAAATATTTTCTTCACAAAAAGTGTAGTTGTTTTCAAGAAATTTTTGGAATGGGCTGGATCATAGAAATTGGACATCGTTTGGCTGGCAATTTACCAAAGATATTTTGGCAGAATCAAGAATCTTAAAAGATTTGAGAAAAATCTTCCCAAAGATATTTTAGTTTTCTAATGTCTTTCTATTTATTAATTTACTTAGGGTTTAATAGCCTATTTAAAGGCATTCAAGTTATTGTGAAATAGACAACCTTTATGATTAATTCACCTTGAGTGTTTTGGAGAGATTTTCTCCTTGGTTCTTTGCAAAGAACTTGATCTTTATCAAGTTAATTCTTGAAAAATCAAATTTGATAGCTTTGGTTCTTATTGACAAGTTTGGTCTGGGTCAAGCTTCCTGTTTGATAACTTAGATTCCGTCGGCAAGGTTAGATTGGGGTCAAGTTCCTCGTACTTAATTCAAAGGCGATCGAGTTTGATATACCTGTGGTTCTCATGATTTAGTATTACAACTTTGGTTCCTTTATTCAAGTTTCTATCTTTTTTCTTTATAAAAAAAAACGTGAAAAAAAATATTGTGCAAAAAAGGGGAAAAGCACAAGAAAAAAGTGAAAAAAAGAACTATTTTTTTTGCTTATTGTCTTTCTTACTACCATTATGAGAAAAAAAAATCTCGTTACTTCAAACAATGCTTACTAACTTCCGTCATTAATATTTGTTTCAAAGTTATTTCTTTTAATTTTGGTGACTTCAAAGTTATTCCTTGCCTTCATTGCTCTTACATATGATTAGAGCAATACTTCATTATCATCATTCATCATTATACATACGTTTTCCTTGAATCGCATTATTTCTTGAAAATAGTTTGACTTTGACGATCTTGAAAGTTTGAATTTTTGCCTTAAAAGTTTGATCTTGATTGTTTTTACTTGCTTAATATATCTCTCCTGAATTGGATTCTTACATAAAGAACTAAAAGAGAAAATTGAGAGAAAAAAGAAAAATGTGTGAGACTATTTTATAAAAGCCATTAATTGAGAGAAATACAAGTGTGAGTGACATTGATTGAGTGTAAACATGTGAGGAATTGAGTTAGGTCCGTTTATTTCCTTATTTATTCGCTAACGGTATCTTCTGTTTCTTATATCGAGAAATGAGTATGGATGAAAGTCAAATTAATGTTGAGTCCGAGAATGAGAGCAATATTTAGAAAAAGGAGCGGTATCATGGAAATAACTGAGAAGATGGCAACCTAAGCAACATCAAGATGACGATTCCTTCTTTTTATGGTAAAAGTGATCCCGAATTATATTTGGAATGGGTAAGAAAGGTTGATCATATTTTTTATTGTACAACTATACCGAGGAAAAGAAAATCAAATTGGCATCAATGAAATTCATAAACTATGCAAGTACATGGTGGGATCAACTAGTGAGAATTGGAAGGAGGCACGATGAATGACCTATTTCAACGTGGGAAGAAATGAAAATATTTATGCATAAGTGATATGTTCCTAGTAATCATCAAGAAATTAAATGTTTTCATTGTCAAGAATTTGGCCACTATGCTTTAAATTGTCCGAATAAAAGAACAATGGTAATACGTGATAGTGGAGATGTTGAAAGTGAGAACTCAAGAAATGAAAATATTTATGCCCTATACCTTGTTATTCACTAGATGTGTGCTTAACGTCCAAGCCATGAACAATGAAGATCAAATACGAACAGAACACATATTTCATACTAGATGTCACGTGAATAACAAGGTATGTAGTTTGATAATTAATAGTGGAAGTTGCACTAATATTGCTAGTACTTTGTTAGTGGATAAGTTGGGATTGAAAACCGAAAAGCATCCAAATCTGTACAAGCTACAGTGGTTGAGCGATTGCGGTGAAAAAGTTACTGAACGAGTTAAAATTGCTATGTTCATTGGAAAATAACATGATATGGTTCTTTGTGATTTGGTTTCTATACAAGCAACAAATATTTTATTAGGAAGACCATGGCAATTTGATCGAAACGTAAAGCATAATTTGTTCAAGAATGAATATAGCTTTGTTCAAGATGGTAAGACAATCATTCTCAAGCCACTTAAACCGTGGGAAGCTAGTGAAAATCAAGAGAAAATTATAAGTGATTTCAAAATGAGAGAAAAGCCAATATTTGAGCAAAATAGTGAAAAAAAAGAGTGATGAGAGAAAAATAGAGTGTGAAAGAAAACAAGAAAAGAGTGTAAAAGAGACAAAGAGAGAAAACAAGAGCAAGAGAGAAAACAAGAGGAGACTAGCTAACCCTTTTGTTTCCAAGTGTTGTTTCTACTCTTTTAAAAGAATTTGAAGCTGTGTTTCCGGAAGAAGTTCCAAAGAAAAATGGGAATTGTAGAATGTGTGTTGATTGTCGAGCTTTCAACAAGATCACGATAAAGTATCGAGATCTTATTCCAAGGTTAGATGACATGATTAATAAATTGCATGGTTCATGTTTTTTTTAAAAAATAGATTTAAAAAATGGATACTACCAAATACGGATGAAAGAAGGGAATGAATGGAAAACCCTTTTAAAACTAAGTATGGTCTCTATGAGTGGTTAGTGATGTCGTTTGGATTATCTAATGCGTCAAGTACTTTTATGAGATTAATGAATCATGTGCTAACTTTGATGATATATTAATATATAGCAAAACCTTAGATGCACATGTTGAACATTTGAATTTGGTTTTTATTACATTATGAGAAAATCAACTTTATGCTAACTTGAAGAAGTGCACTTTTTGCATGGATTCGGTAGTTTTTCTTGATTTTGTCGTAGGATTAAATGGAATTTTGATGGATAAAGAGAAAGTCAAGGCGATTCAAAAGTGGCCGAGACCAAAGAATGCAAGTGAGGTTAGGAGTTTCCATGGATTGACAAGTTTTTATAGAAGGTTTGTTAGAGATTTTAGTACTATCACGGCACCGTTGAATGATCTTGTTAAAAAGCATGTTGAATTTAAATGGAACAAAGTTCATGAACACACTTTCAAACTTCTAAAAGATAAACTTACTAGTCCACCATTATTTGTGTTAACTAATTTTGATAAAGTATTTGAAATTGAATGTGAAGCGTTGGGAAAAGGTATTGGTGGTGTTTTAATGGAGGATTTCAAGCCAGTCGCTTACTTTAGTGAAAAACTTAATGGAGCTGCTTTAAATTATCCAACATATGACAAGGAGTTGTATGCTTTAGTGATGACTCTACAAACATGGCAACATTATTTGTTGCCAAAAGAATTAATTATTCATTCTGACCATGAAAGTTTGAAGCTTTTGAAGTCACAAGAAAAATTACACAAAAGGCACGCCAAGTGGATGAAGTTCATTGAAATCTTTCCATATGTTATAAAGTACAAGAAATGTAAGGAAAATATTGTTGCCGATGCATTATCTCAAAGGTGCGTACTTCTAACGTCCTTACAATCTAAATTGCTTGAATTTGAATTAGTTAAAGAATTAAATAAAGTAGATTTGGATTTTGGTGAAATTTGGAAATTGTGCAAAAAGATTGCATATATAGATTATTAGAAACATTGATGCGGACATCAAGCAAGATTTAAAAGAGATGACGGAGGAAAGCAAAGCTATGACAGGGCCAATGACTAGGGCTCGGGCAAAGAAATTTAAAGATCAAATAAGTTTATACACTAAGGATTTTCTCAGCCGTCAGCCCACACACGATCCACCCACCATCAAGATGGAGTTTTTCACAGTTGTTGAAGTACACAAGTCATTAACTTGTATTAATATTTGCATGTCAATATGTGAATTATGTTACAAGTTCTACTAGTGAAAGGAGGTAGGAGTTGAGGTTGTAAACTTGTACACCTCACTCATTGTGGTAGGTAGGGTATGTGAGAGTTTACAAGATTAGAAAATTGTACACATCACTCCTTTTGGGTAGGTAGAGTATGAGGTAATGATTTGAACACCTCACACTTTTGGTAGGTATGATGTAGTATAAAAGTAGGTGAACTTGTACATTTGGGACAACTTGAATTGAATAAAAATGTTTCCTTTGTGAGAGATCTTCTCCCAATTAATAAGCGTTGTTCGGTCTTTCATCGGTAAGTCCAGCAACGTTATTTTCTGACTTATCAAGCGGAATTCCTCCGTTTGTGGCATCTTTCCTAACCAAGGTTCTTCGTCGCTTCGTTTGTTTCGGGTCTGTAGCTTTTCTAAGCTAAGGTTCAAATACTCATCGGCTTTGGGTCAAGGTTTCATACTTATCTTTTCTTTATTTCAACTCAATATCCGATCACTGATAAATTCTATTTCGGGAAGGATCATATCATCAGGAAATGAAAGTGTTATCCTTTATGAGAGATCTTCTCCCAATTAATAAGCGTTGTTCGGTCTTTCATCGATAAGTCCAGCAACGTTATTTTCTGACTTATCAAGCGGAATTCCTCCATTTGTGGCGTCTTCCCCAACCAAGGTTCTTTGTCGCGTCATTTTTTCTGGTCTATAGTTTTTCTAACCTAAGGTTCAAATACTCATCCGCTTGGGTCAAGGTTTCATACTTAACTTTTCTTTATTCCAACTAAATATCTGATCACTGATCAATCCTATTCCAGGAAGGATCATATCAGACATGATGATTGTTTGTTTAAAAAAGATAAATTTTGTGTTCCTAAATGTTCATTGAGAGAACTATTTGTTAAAAAAACTCATGCGGGCGGGGACATTTTGGAGTGAGCCAAACATTAATTGTTTTATGTGAGTACTTTTATTGGCCAAAAGTGAGACATGATGTGCAAGTTATTTGTGATAAATGTATCGAGTTTAGGAAAGCTAAATCAAAAATCAAAACACATGAAAAGTATATTCTTCTTCCAGTTTCTAGTCAACCTTGGATTGTTATTTCAATGGATTTTGTTATTGGTTTGCGAAAAACACAAAGTGGAAATGATAGTATTTTCGTAGTTGTTGATAGGTTTAGTAAGATGGCACATTTTATTGCATGCTCAAAAATTAATGATGCTACACATGTTACAGATTTATTCTTTAAAGAGATTGGGCGGTTGCATGGCTTACCAAAAACTACTGTTAGTGATCGAGATGTTAAATTTTTAAGTCATTTTTGGAGAACTTTGTGGAATAAGTTAGGTACTAAACTTTTGTTTCAACTGTATCACACCCACAAACAGATGGAAAAACTGAGGTAGTTAATAGAACACTATCTACTTTGTTAAGACCAAATATTTCTAAGAATTTAAAACAATGGAAAAAGACATGTTAAATTTGCATATAATAGTTCATTCAACTACATCTTATTCACTATTTGATATAGTATATGGTTTTAATCCTTTGACTTCTATGGATATGCTACCCTTGTCTACTAAGGACTTTGTTAATTTTGATGGAAAGAAAAAGACAGAATTCGTTAGAGATTTGCATACAAAGGTCAGGGAGACAAAAGCCGAACAAAAGTCGTATTCGAGCCAGGAGATTGGGTTTGGATTCACCTAAGGAAAAAAAGATTTGCAAGTAGAAGGAAAAATAAGTTGCAACCTCGAGGAGATAGTCATTTTCAAGTGTTGGAGCAAATCAATGACAGTGCCTACAAATTTGATTTGCCAAGTGAATATGGTAATGTAAGTGCCACTTTCAATTTTAGTGACTTATCTTTGTATGATAAGGGAGATTCGCGAACGAATCTTTTCGAGGAATGAGGAAATGATGTGGATCAAGTGATGACACAAATCAATCCCAAGGAGAAAGACCAATTGCAAGGAATTGGAGGCCCAATAACAAGGTCAAGAACCAAGAAAATGCATGAAGCGCTATGTTTTTTAGTGGAGGAAATTGAAATGAAAGAATCTATTCAATATCAAAATAAAATTGAAAGGCATTTTCTTAATTTACCAAAGATATTTTGGCAGAATCAAGAATCTTAACAGATTTGAGAAAAATCTTCCCAAATATATTTTAGTTTTCTAATATTTTTCTATTTCTTAATTTACTTAGGTTTTATGTAGCCTATTTAAAGGCATTCAAGTTATTGAGACAGCCTTTATGATTAATTCACCTTGAGTATTTTGAAGAGATTTTCTCTTTGGTTCTTTGCGAAGAACTTGATCTTTATCAAGTTAATTCTTTAAAAATCAAATTTGATAGCTCTGGTTCTTACCGACAATTTTGGTCTGGGTCAAGCTTCCTGTTTGATAACTTAGGTTCTGTCGGCAAAGTTTGATTGGGGTCAAGTTCCTGGTACTTGATTCAAAGGTGATCCATGTATCTTTTTTCTGCATTGTTGAAGGGTCTCGTGTGTTATATACGTGTGGTTCTCATCACCTAAGCCCAGACTCCTTAATCCAAAAGCCAGAAGCCTCAAGCCTTCGACCCTAAGCCCAAAGCTTAGGCAACAAGCCTGAAGTCCTAAGCCTTCAGCCCTAAGCCCTAAGCGCTAAGCTCTAAGCCTGAAGCCCTAGGCCGTAACCTCTAAGGCTTAAGCCCTAGGCCCTAAGCTCTAAGTGCTAAGCCTTGTTGCATAACCTAAAGCCCTAAGTCATAAGCATTAAGCCCAATTCCCTTTAGCCCTAAGCTCTAAGACCTAAGCAAGGCCTAAGCATGATGTTCTAAAAAATAAGAAAAAAGTGAAACGGCTGAAGCTTAGTGCTCAAAGCCCAAATCCCAAAGCCAGAAGCACTAAGCCGTAAAGCCTAAGCTCTACGCCTTAAGCCTTAATATAAAAGCACTAAGCCTTAAGGCCTAAACATAAAGACCTAAGCCCTAAGTCATAAGCCCTCAAACCTAAGAGCAAAGGTCTAAGCCCTAAGTACTTAGCCAAAAGACCAAAGCCTTAGCTCNCCGTAAAGCCTAAGCTCTACGCCTTAAGCCTTAATATAAAAGGTCTAAGCCCTAAGTACTTAGCCAAAAGACCAAAGCCTTAGCTCTAAGCCCTAAGTTGTATACCAAACGCCCTAAACCCTAAGCCCATCAACCCAAGTCCTAAGCCTTGATATCAAAGCCCAAAGTGCTAAGCCGAAAGCCCTAACCTAAGCCCAAAGCCCTAAGCTTTCCTAGAGCCCAACGGTAAAAACTAGAAGACCTATGCCATAAGTCATAAGCCATAAGCCCTAAGCCATAAGCCAAAACCTTAAGCCCTAAGCCCTAAGCCATAAGCGCAAGCCTTAAGCCCTAAGCCCTAAGGTATAAAGCCTAAGCCCTACGTCCTAACCCCTATCCACTAGACCCTAAGGGCTCAAGCCTAAGCCATAAGCCTTAAGGCCTATTGTGTCTAAGCCTAAGCCCTAAGCCCTACCCATAGTGTAACGACCCGATTCCTAGGATCACCGCTTACTTGCTTTTCTTACTTACTTCACTTACTTCGGCGACCCGAGAACCGGTCCGTTACTGCGTTCTTACTTACTTACTTACTTAGGTGGAACACTCATTACTTTAAAAATTTCTGAAAACTATCTTTAGCTTGTAAAATAACTTAAAAGGAAAACGTCCACTTGAAAAAAAAACATACATTCTTGCAAAGCTATGATTTCAGTTCCACCTTTATCAAAAATACATAATCATTTAATAACTTAAAACATACAGCGGAAGTCTATAATTCAAAATACATTCATTTATGAAAAGCTCTGAAATCCATCACACTAAAATAAAGGTATACATTTAATTACATCTTCAAAATATTCAGAACATTGAAAACATTTTTATAAAACATCTGTGCGAGTCATGCATCACTCCCCGTCGATCATCGCTCAATAAACTATATCATTTGAACACCCCTCTGCTCTAACTTCTTGATCAGTCATTGGCACAATTTCCTCCATTATTTTACCTACATTGTAAAGCGTAAACTATGAGCCTAAAGCTCAGTAAGAAACATAACTATAAAATGCAATGCATGAGTATGCTATGTCGTTAAAACAATGCACAATTTCATTTACATTTCTTAGGTTTCATATTTTCTTTATCTTTGGAAATATTACCGGATCTCAAGAACACCTCCTCCACCTAATTCAACTTCTACTGATCGTGAGCTTACTATATTACTACTTGGAGTGCTCAGGCCTGTAATAACCATTTACTTTACTTTACTGTTCTAATATTCAGGTTCTTAATTCATCGGAGACGAAACATAATTGGCGTCCCATACCACCAATTATACCTCGTTTACCTCCAACTATGTTGTAAACCATGCATGAAAATAGTTCGTAGACATTTTGTAAAACTATGATGCATGACCATGAGACTATGAAAACATCACTTCACATAACATAAAAATAAGCATACATCACCAAACATGTCATGCAAGCAAACATGCAACACACATCAAACATAATCCTAATCTTTGCAATGTAGTCCCACTTAAGGGCCAAATAATCTTAATGCTAACTTACCTTAGCTGCTTTCTTGAATCAATTCACTTGAGTCCCTTTTAATCTAATAAATAACCTAAACATATAAATCATATAGGGATCAGAAATTACATAAAGTCTTAACTTTTATCCAAACTTTGAACAACTATAACTTCCTCTATATTGATCTATTTCTGCTGATTAAGGTGTCAAATTGTTCCTTAAGGAGTCTACTATAACTTCTTAGAAGACACCAAATTCAGAAAACTAACGCATATTGACTTAATTGAACAAAACAAAGGGCATTCACTGTTTGAACCCCTGTTTGGGTCGACCCAAACTGTGAGGGGTCGACCCATGTTGACAAACAGAGACGTCGCGTTTCTGAAATCGAGTTTCGGTCGACCCAAACTACAAGGGGTCGACCCAAACTCCCCCCAATTTTCTACACTGACTTGCGACGTCCATAACTTTTTCTACATAGCTTTAAATCAAGTGATTCCAACGGCCATGAATTACTCTAACAGCTTACTTTAACTCTTATGAAGGACATAAACTCCAATTAGTAACAAATATTGAACTAATCTCTAAAATTATAACTTTTTTCATACTTAACTCTTTTCTTATCTCTCAGCATGAAATCACTCGTTTTTATCCCCCAATTCAAATACTACCATCGTATTATCCTTACTAAACTTAGAAGAACTTAAGAGGATAGAAAATATTACCTTGAACTTTGGTTTCCACGAGAGCCTTAGTGTTTTCCACTTCCCTTCACTTTCTTACTCTCTTTCTCTCCCGAAATCCATTTTCTTTCTCAGTCTTCCTCTCCCTTATCAGACGAGAGAACTCTGAGTAAATAGGTAGGGAATGACAGACCATGCCTTCTTATCTCTTAATTAAACAAAATCAATCTTCCTTTTATATCCATCAATCAGGATCCTCCACGTTTTGGCTGACTCTTCAACGGCATGTACGAATGTGTCAACCCCTCTTCCATTGTGTCGACCGAAAGTATTCCCAGAGAGCAACTTGTGTCGGCCGCACGCCTATTGTGTCGACCAAAAGCGTTCCAGAGAGCAACTTTTGTCGACCCTTTCTAAGTCCTGGGGTCGACCCAAAGTGTCAATTGTGTCGACCCTTCTTCAATCATGGGGTCGACCGAAACGATAATAAAGGACTGTTTTGTGTCGACCCCTCTTCGATCTTGGGGTCAACCGAAACATACAATTGTGTCGACCCCTCCAAATTCCTGAGGTCGACCGAATGGTTACTTTGTGTTGACCCCTCCTCAATCCTGTGGTCGACCGGAACTTCCATTTGTGTCGACCCCTTCAAAATGCTGAGGTCAACCGGATCTTACTTGAAGGTAATCCTTTAGTGTATTTAACCCAACTTACTTCATTATTTTACTTAGACCTAGCAACCATCAAACAAAGGACTTCAAATAAACACCAATCAAACCCAAACACTTAGGCCGGTGCACGGTGTGATACACCCCAAACAGAGTATTCTTCTTCTAATTATGCATAAAGAAAAATCTTAAACACTTTTGTCTTAAAATCAAAAAATTCTTAAAATAAACGAGGTTCGTTACACATAGCCTTGGGCACCTAAGCCCTGGTCCCTAAGCCTTAAGCCTTAAGACCTAAGCCTTAACCAAAAAACCATAAGCCGTGAGCCATAAGCTCTAACACCTAAGCTTTAATACCTAAGTCATAAGCCCTAAGCCCTAAGCTCTGAGCCCTTAGCCAAAATCCTAAAGCCTTAAGCTCAAAACCCAAAGCTCAAAGTCCTTAGCTGAAAGCCCTAAGCTAAAAGTAATTTACCCTAGGCCCAAAGCCCCAAGTGGTTAGTCTAAAGATATAATTCCTAACAGCTAAGCCTGAATCCCTAATCCTAAAGCCCTAAGCCATAAGCCATAGGTAAAAGGCCAAAATATTAAGGCAAGAGCCCTAAACTCTCATCCTAAAGCACAAAGCTATACAACCTAAGCCATAAGCCAAACGCCAAAAGCCTTAATCCATTTGGTTTATGCCCTATACACCCTAAGCGCTTAAAATAATGCCCTAAGTCCATAGCCCTAAGCCCTACGCCTAAATCCAAATGCCAAAACCCTAAGCTCATAGCCTAAAGCAAAAAGCTTTATTTCATGAGCCTTAAATCCTAAGACAAAAGCCCAAAGACCTACGCCTAAATCCAAACGCCAAAACTCTAAGCTTATAGCCTAAAGCAAAAAGCCTTATTTCATGAACCTTAAATCCTAAGACAAAGTCCCAAAGCCCTATGCCCTTTGCCCAACCCTAAATCCTAAACCAAAAGCCAAAAGCCCAAAGCCCAAAGCCCAAAGCCCTATGCCTTAAATCCTAAGACAAAAGCCCAAAGCCCTAGGCCCAAAGCCCTAAGCCCTAAGCCCTAAGCCTTAGCTCTAAGTTCTATGCCTTAAGCCTAA
The DNA here is from genome assembly GCA_003255005.1 of Begonia fuchsioides. Classification (NCBI taxonomy): domain Eukaryota; kingdom Viridiplantae; phylum Streptophyta; class Magnoliopsida; order Cucurbitales; family Begoniaceae; genus Begonia; species Begonia fuchsioides. The sequence goes on from QAOC01017633.1 coordinate 16,276, forward strand.
AGCCATAAGTCCTAAGCCCTAAGCCTTAAGACCTAGTACTCAAGCCCTAACTCCCAAGTCTTGAGCCCTAAGCTCAAAGCCCTAAGCCCTAAGCTCAAAGCCCTAAGCCCTAAGCCTTCACACCAAAGTTCAAAGAAAAAATCCTTTAGCCATAAGATTTAAACTCAAAGCACTAAGACCTAAGCACTAAGCACGATGCCTAAAGTGAAAATACATATGCCTTATTTCCTTAGACGTCAACCCTAGGCTCAAAGCCCTGAGCCCTAAGCCCTTGTCCCGGAGCCTTAATCCCTAAGACCTAATCCCAAACCCCAAAACCATAAGCCTAAAGCCATAAATTGTGACCCTAAGTCCTAAACCTAAGCTTAAACAACTAATCTCTGAGCCCTAAGTTCTGAGCCCTTAGCCAAAAGCCCGAATCCCAAAACCATAAGCCCAAAGCCTTAAGCTAAAAGCCCTTAACCCTAGGCCCAAAGCCCTAAGACTTAGCTCTAAGCCCTAAGCACTTATCTGGGCTGTGCGCTTATGGCATAGGGTTAAGTCATAGGTCTTTGGGCTAAGGTCTTTGGACTTTATGCTTAGGGCTTTAGGCATTAGGCTTAGAGCTTAGTGCTTTGGGCTTAGAGCTTTGTGCTCTAGAATTTGGGCTTATGGATTAGGGTTAAGGCATAGGTCTTTAGGCTTTGGGCTTAATGCTAATTTGATACGGCTTAAGGCTTATGACTTAGGGATTTAGGATATGTGATTTAGGCTTACCAGCTTTGGGCTTTGAGGTTTTGGGTTTGGGCGTTAGGGCTTAAGCATAAGTGTCACAGTTTAGGGATTATGGCTTAGGACTTTGGGCTCAAGGCTTATGGCTTAGGGCAAACAAAAAAGGTTTTAGGGCTTACAACTAACAACTGACGCCTTGGTCTTAAGGCTTTTTATTTTGGGCTTTGTGCTTTAGGTTTTGGGATTAGGGATTGTGGCTTAGTGTTTAGGGCTTAGGACATAGGGATTAAAGCTTAAGGTTTATGGCCTTGGGCTTAGCTCTTAGGGTTTGGATTTTTTTTACCTAAGGCTTTTTGCTTAGGGATTATAGATTAAGGCTTTGAGTTAGTTATTATGGCTTAGTGCTTCAAGCTTATGACTTAGTGCTTTTAGCTTAGGATTCGAGGCTAAGTCTTTGGGCTTAGGCTTAAGGCTTACGGTTTAGGGCTTTCGGCGAAGGGCTAAGGGTTGTTGGACTAACGCTTAGGGGTTAGGTCTATGAACATAGGGCATATGTGACACGTTTCCCGTAAGGGAAAATAAGAAGAAGGAAAAAAAATAAGGGAGGAGGTTTTTGAAAAGGAGGGAAACCGAGAAGGATGGTTTATAGACTGTTTTGTGGAGGTGGCTTTGGATTGGAAAAATGGAAACGGGGGCTGAAATTTGGAAGGGTTAACAGTGAGTGGAATAGGAAGGTGTTGTCCAAATTTGGAAGAGAACACCTCATAGAAGAAGAAAATATGTGAAACGGAACGGAAGAAGCTCGGAAAAGCTGCCCAGGTAAGATAACCAGAATGTTGGCCAAAAAAGGGGAATAAAAACGAGATAGATGAAGAGAAAAATAGATTGCAAACTCACCCTAACGTCAAAAAGAGTGTCTGGAGTGTTGCAGCACGGCCTAGCTTCTCTAGCTCGTAAGTAAAACACAAACAACCAAAGGAAATCTTCTAAAAAATCATATGTGACTCACATGAATGGAAGAGAATTTTGTGGGAGCTAGGGAGAATTCAGGGGAATTCTAAGAAAACTCAAGTTTCTAATATCCAAAAGCTGCATACAAAAGTGCTAGGAGAGGTTTTATAATACCTCCCAAAAAGAAGAGAGAAGATGCCACGGTTGAGTCATCAAACCCTAACCGAAAATGTCATATACATGTTCCTAAAAATAAATGAAAATCAATCCAGATGCCTTCAGCTATCCCCACAATATCACAAGGGAATTTGGGACAACTTTTACATGGGAGAAAGAGGGTTGGGACCACTTTTACGTGGGAGAGAGAGGGAAGAAATCAGCCATTGCATGCGACCCTTAAAACCCATGCAAAAATCTACTAAAAACCCACAAAAACTCACTCCATACCCATGCAATACCCAGCAATACCCACGTCACACTCATCCAAACCCATGTGAGAATTATTCAGCTATAAAATAAAGTCAAACCTTGAGTAAAGTTTGTAAAAAAAATGAACTTGCATGTGCCATGCAAGGTTTAAGTATCGGTGGCTCGGTTGGCTCAAATCCTTCAAATCGGCCCATTGATTCTTCTCAGCTGCAAAACTTTGTGTCTCCTTAATGATCTAGCCATAGGATGAGATTCGTAAGTTGCTCCCAATCCTTGGAAGAAGGTTGCATCAATGCAACGCCTCGTAAATGTTTTCCTAAAAAATGAGCAAACTTGTTAAATAAAAATTTGGCTCGGGCTCAGGTGATGGCTCTTTGAAGAAACGTATCCCGTGGCATGTAATAGAGCTTAGAGAAAAAGTGCATTGGGCTTTGATCTTAGGCTTAGGGCTTATAGCTAAGGGCTTAGGGCTTAGGCTTTGCATTTTTGTTTTAGGCTAAGGGATTTGGGATTTGGGATTAGGGTTTTTGGCTTATGCACTTCGAGCTTAGTGGTTAATGATTCAAGCATAGAAATTAAGGCTTTAGATTGGAGTTTTGGGATTTGGTCTTTGGGATTTAACCTTAGGAATAAGAATTAGGGCTTACAGCTTCGGGATTTAGGCTTAGGGCTTAGGACTTTGGAATTTATGATTTAGGCTTAAGTATTCAGGCCACGGTCCTTGACCTTAAAGCTTATGGGTTAGTGCTTAGTGCTTAATGCTTAGGGATTAGGGATTAGTCCTTTTTGCATAAGGATTAGGGATAAGCGGTTAGGGATTAGGGCTTTCACCTTAAGGCTTATGGCTTAAGTCTTAGAGCTCTCAGTTTAGGGCTTAAGGCTTACAACTTTGGGCTTAGGTTTACAGCTTAGGTTTAGGCTTAGGGCATTAGTATAAGGCTTAGGGATTAGAGCATAGGGCTTATGACTTTGGGCATTATGGTTAAGGCTTAGGGTGGAGGGCTTAGGCCATTGGCGTTAGTGCCTAAGGCTTAAGGCTTAGGACTTAGTGCTTTGGTCTTTAGGCCATTGGCGTTAGTGCCTAAGGCTTAAGGCTTACGACATAGTGCTTTGAGCTTTAGGCTTTTGTCTTATGGGTTAGCCTTAATGCATAGGTCTTTGGGCTTAAGGCTTTGTGCTTTCAGCTTAAGGCTTTATGCTTTGAGCTTTGGGACTTAGGGTTTGGGCTTTTGGCTTTGAGCTTTATGGTCTTAGGGTTGGGCTTAGGGCTTAAGCATAAGGGTCATGGTTTATGGATTAGGATTTGGTCTTTGGGTTTAGGTCATACTGATTATGATTTAGGCCTTACCACTTACGACTTAAGGCTTAGGAATTAGGCTTAAGGCTTTTTTTGGGTTTTATGCTTTAGGCATAAGGTTTAGGGGTTTAGGCTTATGGGTCAGGGTTTAGAGCTTTCGGCTTAGTACTTAATGCTTAGGCTTAGGCATTATGGCTAAAGGCTTAGGGTTAGGGATTGGAATAGAGCTTACGGCTTCGATCTTTGATCTTAGGCCTTAGGGATTACGGCTTTGGGATTTGGGATTACAACTTAGGGCTTAGGTCTTAGGGTTTAGGGCTTATGGCTTAGGGCTAAGGGCTTAGAGCTTAGGGCATAAGGCTTATTGATTTGGAGGGGGCTTAGGACTTAAGGCATAAGTCCTTTTGCTTAAAGCTTAGGGCTTAGTGTTTAGAGCCTACTACTTAGGTCTTAGGGATTAAGGCTTTGGGCTTAATGCTTTAGGCTTAGAGCTTAGGGCTTATGACTTATTGATTAGGAGTTTAGGGTTTAGGCTTAGGACTTAGGGCATACGTCCTTTTGCTTAAAGCTTAGGGCTTAGTGCTTGGAGCCTACTGCTAAGGTCTTAGGGATTAAGGCTTTGGGCTTAATGCTTTAGGTTTAGAAGATGGGGCTTAGAGCTAAAAGCTTATGGCCTTTTGCTGATGGGTTTAGGCTTTGGAATTTTGGTGTTAGGCTTTAAGCTTTAGGTTTTAGGCTTTTGTCGTTGAGCTTAGGGCTTAGGGCTTAGGGCTTAGGGCTCAGGGCTCAGGGCTCAGGGCTAGGGCTTACGACTTACGCCTTAGGACTTGTACATAAGGTTTATGGCTTTCGCGGTAAAGGATTAATGATTAGGGCATAGGCTTTTGGCTATGTGCTTTGGGCTTAGCGCTTTAGGATTAGGGCTTTAGGGTTTGGGATTTGGGCTTAGTGCTTTTGACTTAGAGCTTTTAGCTTTAGGCTTAAGGTTTATGGCTTAGGGCTTTAAGCTTATGGCTAAGGGATTTAGGCATAGGGCTTAGCCTTGAATCTTTTAGCTTAGGGCTTAGCGCTTAGAGATTTGCGCTTATGGTTTAGGGCTTCGAGCTTAGGGCTTCATGCTTAGGGCTTAGAGGTGAGAGCAGAGGCTTTGGCCTAAGGTTTTTTGAGCTTCGAGCCTAAGGCTTAGAGCTTATGAATTTTGGCTTTGGGGCGTTTGTATTTGATCTTTGGGGTTTAGGGCTTTGAGCTTACAAGTTAGGGCTTTGTGCTTTGGGCTTTGGGCTTAGGGCTAAAGGTTGAGTGCTTCAGGCTTAGGGGTTAGGACTTTGGGCGTTTAGCTTGGGCTGTGGTCTTTTGGCTTACGACTTTGGGATTATGGGTTAGGGCTTTGAGGTTTAGGGCTTTGGGGATGGGTCCGGCTTTGGGCTAATGGCTTTGGGCTTTGGGCTTTGGGCTTAGGGTTTATGGCTAAGGGTTTAGGTATTAGAGCTTGGGGCTTGAGATTAAAGCTTTGGGCGTAGCGCTTAGAGCTTAGGGCTAAGGGCAAGTGCATATGCGCTTAGAGCTTAGGGCTTCATGCTTAGGGCTAAGGTCTTAGGGCTTGGGCTTTGGCCTTTAGGCTTAGGGATTTTTGCTTTGGGCTTAGAGATTTTTGTTACGGGCTACAGGCTTAGAGCTTAAGGCTTGGGGCTTTTAGTTAAAGGCTTACAAATTATAGTTTTGAGCTTAATGTTTAGAGCTTTGTCTTATGTCTTCTAGCTTAGGTCATAGAGATTAGAGCTAAGAGCTTAGAGCTTAGGGCTATGGATTAGGGCTTAGGGCTTTAGGCATTTTCCTTTGGGTTTTGGGCATTTTTCATTTTTGTTGGGGCTTTGGGCTTTTGCCTTCAGGCTTTGAGCTTTTGCCTTCAGGCTTTGGGCTTTAGGCTTTGTGATTATCACTTTGGGCTTTGGGTTTTGGCATTTAGGCTTTAGGCTTTAGGCTATGTGATATCACTTTGGGCTGCTTTGCGCTTGAGGCTCTAAAATTAGTCCACTCCCAATTCTGGAATTATCGGATTATCGTTTTTCTATTTAACCTAACCCGATTCTCCCACTTCCTAATCTAAATCCTCCATTCCGTGTCATTTGGTATCAGAGCCATAAATTGCTCCCCACCTTCCTCTTTACCTCTATTTTTGTGTGATTTTAAGTTTGAAGGATGACCACAAGGAGTGGTTCCCATTACAAACCAAACCGGGATCCGATTGATCCTAGCCGCCCGGTTAGTCCCTCTTATCCACATCCAAATCCAAATCTTCCTGAATCCAAACCTTCAAGGACAAATTGATGAGCTCAATAAAAGATTTGATACGGTGTTACAAAAGTTGGAGCACATTTCTCCTTCTTTGAGGACTACTCTGAACCAACCACCAAGGAGAAAGCCGAATCACGGCTCGAGAAAATCTCGAGAGTTTAAGTCCGAAGAGTCAGATGATGAAGAATATGGTTTGCATGATCTCAACTCCAGAGATGATGATATGAGGCATATTAAGGTATACATTCCTCCTTTCAATGAATCTTGCAATGGTGATTTGTTTATTGATTGGATGGAGAAAGTTGACAAGATCTTTGAATGCTATAACTATTCCGAGAAGTTTAAATTACAAATTGTTTCATTGGAACTTACGGGATATGCTAGTCTATGGTGGGATAGTTTGAAAATTCAGAGAAGACGTGATGGTGAAGAAAGTATTAATAGTTGGAAAATGATGAAATCAATTACGAGGCGAAGATTTGTACCGGCTCATTACAAAAAAGAGCTATTTCTTCAATTACAATCTCTTAAGCAAGAATCTCTCTCGGTGGAAGAATATCTTACTGAATTTGAGACTCTCCGAATTAGTTGTGATTTACAAGAACCAGAGGAACAAATTATAGCTCGGTTTATTAGAGGTTTACACTGAGACATTAGTGATATTGTGGAGTTACAACCAATCGACTCTATGGATTCGGTTATTCAAATGGCCTTGAAAGTGGAGAGGCAAATGAAAAGAAAGGGCAAGGAAATAGTGAACCGAGCTAGTCCTAAGGCTATTACTCCTTTTAAGCCTATTAGAGAGGAAACAAGTGAAGTTTTCAGTGAAGATGAAGTGAAGGAAAAATTTGATATGAGCTTCGAATCCAAAGGGGAAGAATGCCGAGCACAAGAAGGCCCCTTATTATTAGTTATCCGAAGGTTACTTACCACTCAAAGCCAAGAAAGACTATTCCATAGTAGATGTCTAATCCAAGATAAGGTATGCTCAATTATTATTGATGGTGGAAGTTGTGTTAATGTGGCTTCCCGAGAGTTAATTGACAAACTCAGAATAGAAACTATCTTTCACCCGAAGCCTTATAAATTGCGTTGGATAAATAATAAGGAAGATCTCAAGGTTACCAAGCAAGCGTGCATCGAATTCTCTATTGGAAGTTACAAGGATCAAGTAATGTGTGATGTGGTTCCCATGAGTTCAAGCAATTTTTTACTCGGGAGACCATGGCAATTCGATCGGAAGGTTATGCACGATGGTTTCACAAACCAATATTCCTTTAAGTTTGGTGGACGATCTATCAAGCTAGTTCGCCTTGAACCCGAACAAGTGGCCAAAGATGAGGTCACAAGGAAGGAGAATTCATCTAAGAATAATTTAATTTTGCCTTGCATGAGGTATTTTTGGCTAAGAGAAGGGTATTTTGGGCCAAGGAAGAAGGGAAAATTGGCTGAGGAGATTCAAGATCACGTGGCCTTCACATTCTTGCAATCTCATTGGTCCAATTTTTCCTCCTTTATTTCAATTTTCAGCATGCAAGTTACATGCCTTTGGCCCTCAATTTTCCCTCCCTTTTTCCCACTCTTCTTAGCAGATAAAACCTCCCCCATTACGTGATTGTAAGGACAATTTGGAATTTGAATTTAAGTAGCTTTTTTAGCTCTTCCTTCTCGGGCATTTTCCACTTTCAGCCGGCAGCCGAAAGTTCTCCGGCCACCGTGGGTTCTCTTCAAGATTTCTCCCTCCGACCTGGAGATCTCTTCTTCCATCGTTGATTTCGTTTGCAATTTTATCTCCTCCGCTGTCCAGCATTTCCGACCACCTCCCGACCACCATTACTGTTCCATTTCATTCCGACCGATCCATCCATGTGATTTCCTTCATTTTTAGAGGACTATCACCTATCTTCTTTCCAGAGTTGCACTCAAAATTTAAGCCCAATTCTGGAATTATCGGATTATCGTTTTTCCACTTAACCTAACCCGATTCTCCCACTTCCTAAATCTAAACCCCCTTCATTCCGTGTCACTTATGGCTTTTTGTTTAGGGGTTAAGTGATATGATCTTAACTGATATAGATTGATCAGTGATCGAATGCGGAATATAAAAGAAAATAAAGATAGAAATGGAACCTTGACCCGAAGTCGACGGACGTTTGAACCTTAGCTTAGAAAGAGCTTAAGACCCGAAACAATAACGCGACTAGGAACCTTGGATAGGAAAGACGCCACAAACGAAGGGATTCCGTTTGATAAGTCAGAAACGACGTTGCTGGACTTGCAATGAAAGACCGAACAACAAGTTGAAAAGGAGAAGTCTCTCACAATATGATTCACAAAACTCAAGTTCCCCTCAAATGATAAATCTAGTACATATTTATAGGACTCATTTCTCACCTAATTTCTCTTCTTCCAACATCAACCACTTTCTCACCCACTTTCTTACCAACTTTTCTACCTACTTTTCACCTACTTTTTATATGACATGCAACATAGATGATAAGTAGATAATAGCTAATCTATAATAATGTCATCTTGTCCCATGTGCACTTGAATGCATGTCATGCATTTAACTTTGATATTGTCGGGAACAATAACGCCGTCACAATTGAGAAGTTCTTGGATATATATGTTTAGTTTTTCACCGAACTTCTTTGCTCGATCTTCTGTCATCTTTCCGTCCATGCTTGCTCCGGTTACATTTAATTCTTTTCCTTTGCTCTTCGTGATGTCCTCATCATTAAGACTGTGAGATTAGAGTTAAACATTTAGGGTTTAGGGTTTAGGGTATATGGTTATGGGATAACGGCTTAGGGCTTATAAATAAGCTTAAAGGGCTTGGCGCTTTTGGCTAAGAGCTTAAGGCTTATGGTTTAAAGATAAGTGCTTATGGGTTAGGGCTTCGGGATTAGAGTTTAGGGATTGGGGCGTAGCGCTTAGAGCTTAGAGCTTATGACTTAGGACTTAGGGCTTATGGCTTAGGAATTAGGACTTAGGACATTGGGATATAGGGTTAGGGCTTAGGGCTTTGTCCTTAGCCCATACAAATTTGGTGTTAGTGTTTAAGTTGCTTTGGGCTTTGGGATTTGGGCTTTGGGCTTTGGGCTCAAGGCTTAGGGCTTAGGGCTTTGGGCGTAGGGCTTAGGGTTAGGGTTTTAAGCTTATGGCTCGAACTTGGGTTATTAAGTTTAGAGCTTAGGGATTTGAGCTTTGGGCTTTTCTTTTAGGGCTTAGGGCTTTAGGTGTAACACCCAAGCCATTTAAGTACCTTAGTTATTACAAATTTTAATTACGTTGCTAAATCTTGATAAGTACATCACAAAGTATTGATGGCAGCGTGTTAAAATATTCCTTTGAAAGAAATGCTTTAAGAAATAAGAAATAAGGTTAGAGTATGGGACAAAGTGAGTTAAGTGTTGGAGAATAAAATTTGGTGAAACCACCTCATGCTTGCCTTCACCTCATACTTGCCTCTCCACCTCATGCTTGTCTCTTCACCTTCAGCTGGCATTTGATGCACAAAATTCTCATTATTATCCCTAAATTCTCTCAAGTTTCGTATGAAGGAAAACATAAGGTTGAAGCTGAAGTTGGAAGTTTAGTGTGAGGGGCGCAACTCGAGTGTGTTTTATGAGTTTAAATAACAAGAAGGAGGAGCACGAAGTTGGGGCTAAGGTATGATGTTGGTTGATTTAAGTGTTCTTCTATACCCTATATTGAAGTTCTATTAGTTCGAGCATGGTTTTGATTAATGGAAATGACATGAAAAACAAGGTGTTACTATGTCCATACAAAAGCAGGATTAATATGACTGATTTTAAAGATACGGATTTTTTATGATTGTTGATTACGAAATTGAATTTAGAGTATTCTAATGAATTATATAGACACCTTAAGGGTGATTTCAGTTACTTATTCATAAGAATTGGAGTTTGATAACTTAAGTTATGACTGTTGTAAGTTGAGAGAAAAACATGGTAAATTCGAAAAATTCTAATGTAAGCATATTTGTGATGTTAAGGTTGTTTGGAATCAAGTAAAAAAAGTGAAGGAAATAAGGAGTATTTTGCAGCTTGGAATTCAAGTAAGTTAATCTTGCATGTCTTTGGTCCTTCGGGGACTACATCACAAAGAGTAGGATTAAGGTTGTATAATTAGAAACAAATAAAAGTAAACGTGAATTGGGTAGGATTATGGATAAGTAGAATAAGAATACTCCATTTGGGGTGTATCGCTTCGTGCACCGGCCCAAGTGTTTGAGTTTGATTGGTGTTTGTTTGACATTGTTTGATGATTGCTAGGTTTAAGTAAAATAATGAAGTAAGTTTATGTTAATTATGCTTAAGATATAACAATTATCTTCATTTGCAAACGTTTGTTTATGTTGATTGAGAGGTGTTTTATGCATGCTTTATGTTTATGTTATGAATGTCACATTGTGCACGTGTGCCATTTTCATGCATCATGTCTTACGAAAAGAACGAAAATATTTTTCATGCATGTTTTCAAATGTCACCCAACCGAATGACAAGGGTGGGATGAGAGGAACCCGTTAGTGCTAACTCTCATTCTGAAAATCCTCAAAGTTCTATGCATGAATGTATGTAACGAATGAATGAGGTAGAACCACGAGGTGAAAAGCTTTGTCACGAGGACTACGTATAACCACGAGGTGGAAAGCCGAACATGTAAATGACTGGTAGAACCACTGAGGTGGAAAGCTCGGTCACGTGGATTGGGTAGAACCACGAGGTCGAAAGCTGGATCAATAAGCAAGACTAACACAATAAAGAACGAAATGAATATGCATGTTTTGTAAAATCACGCTCAAGTTACGCATGTCACTTCATACAATTTCTTATTGAGCCTTAAGCTCATTAGAATAAGCTTTGGGATGTAGGTGGTGAAAACAAAGGTGATGAACTTAGTTATCACCACATGATGTAATGCTGTGGAGGAGGCTTGCTCAGGCCGTGCATGCACTGTTAAGCGACGACCCGTGGGAATGAACGAAAGAAAGAAGTTTTGATGTATTTAGAAAGTATTATGTTTTAAAATATGTTTCGCGAAATGTTAATTACATATATAAACTAACCTTATGTATGAATGAAGTACGTTTTGGAAATGTATTTTGAATTATGGTAACAATGAGTTTGCTATTTACTCAATGACTTCCGCTGTGTATTTGTAACTCCCGTTTTGAAAATCCTTAAAAAATTTAGAGAAATTTTTTTTTTATACTTTATTTCTTTTAAAACTCATAACCAATAATAAAATCATTTTCGATTACAGCGGAAGACTGAAATACATGAACTCGTCTTTAATTAAATGACAATGTAAAATGAAACATTTATAGAAACACTCATAATTTACATTCAAAAGTTGTCAAATACAGTTATTACAAACCATACGTTCATACTTTGACTTCAAAACACTTATTTACATTTCATGAAAAACCATGCCCACTGGTCATCTTTGCACTAACAACATAAATGCTCGCCATGGACATCCTTCATCATCAGTGATTTTCATTCTGAGTATCAAACTCCTCACCTACATTATAAAGTCCTTATAATGAGCCTAAAGCTTAGTAAGACATGAAAACTATAAAATATGTAACATGCATGAACTTTTGTAAAACTATGCAATGTCATTTCAATTTTGACATTCATTCTTTCTTTAGTTACTGTAGCTATGAGATTATTGTGAGGCGAACTATGATGGGAAATTGAGAGGTTAACTATGACGTCCATGAGAGACAACCATCTCAAATCCCTCCTCAACAACAAACTGTTACATGAATTCATGAATCTTCCTTTGTTCTTTCTTCATATCATGTTCTGTTGTCTATGAAAATCATACATGGAAAATTCATTTTCGTTATTTTGAGTAAAACATGATGCATAATTCATGTATAATGCTTAATAAAAAAAAACATGCATTTATCATATCATTGAATCTAACAAACAATATCAACCAATTAACCAAGCACACAAACAACCCTCAAATGAATTGAGATCGGTGTATTGTGCATTACACCCCAAACAGTCCAATATATTTATAAACAATAACAAACAATAATCTTAATCTTTATAATGTAGTCTCACTTAAGGGCCAATCACATGCATCATAATCTTACCTTAACCTCTATCTTGAATTAATCCACGTGAGTCCCTTTTAATCCAATTGGTAACCTAAACGTATAGATTATTCAAGGATTAGAAATCATGTAACATAATGATGTGCCATTGGAGACCAACACCGAGAATACATCCTGAGGGCCTATAACCCGAGCCAGAGCCAAGAAGTTTGCTAACATGTTTGCTCATTTTGTAGGGCTATTTATGCAAGGAACCTTAACGGGAGAGCCAACTTTGGAAGATCAAAAACAGCCCAAACATCTTCTCACTTAGGAATTCTCTTCAATACCCACGGAGCAAAGTGGAGAAAGGGAAATGGAGGCAGCCCGAGACAACATCAACTTAACCGAGGATCCGACCTTTGCATGGCCCATGCAAGACCTAGAGGAGGGAGGTCCAAGACCATTTCACTCAAGTTATTCATCAGCCCAAGTCCACATGGAGGGATGAAGGCCCATTTTTATGATGTCATTTAGTTTTATCGTTTTTTTTGGTTTGAACAATTGCCGAGTGGTTTTAGTTGGAATGTTTCGGTTAGTATTAGGGTTTTATTTTGCTGAAGGGTTAGCCACGTGAAGACCCTCTTTTGTGCTTCAGGTGGGGGTGCTGAAGGGGGGGGACCATGGTCAGCCTTGGTGCCTCCTTTTTGGGTAACTTCTAGGAGGACCACCTAGCTGTTTTTCTCCTTTGTTTTGCCATTTCGAGTAAAGCAGATTTTGAATCATTTCGGGAGCCTTCTCCCCCGAAATTAGGGATGATTTTAATCTCACTTTGAGCTCAGTTGTAAGGAGTGAAGTTTGAAAATTAAAGATTGCATTTGCATCTCATTTCCCTTGGTGGTTCCTCCTCCTCCAAGACTCGGGTTTTCCAGTGAGTTACATCCGGAAACCACCGAGAACTCCACTCCGGTTTTGGCTGCCATTGAAGCTTGGGTTAGCTAGGCCATACCACACTCCTTCAACCAAATTTTTAGTGGAATCCAGGGTAAGGGTGTGAACCCCAAAGCTCCTCATCCGTTCGGGATTATTCCCCATTTTCAAACTTTCTGATTTCCCCCTTTCCCGAGAGCTCTTTTGAGCACTCTAGCCCTTGCTTTCATATCTTTTGATTCCCTTAACTATTTACCGAGATATTTTGACCCATAACCCCTCTCACCTCCATCTACGTTCCCTCAAATTTTTAGCTTCCAAATCCGTATGCCGCCGGAGATATCGCTGGTGACATATGCTCCTATTTTCCTTCACCCGATAGACCCCTTTTTCCATCTTCCCCTATTTTCTCTCCTCATTTATCCTTAACCGACCAAACCACCATTCTATTAGCACATCACATAACCTGTTTTATTGCATGAAGTCATAACTTTTATCCCAACTTCAAACAACTATAAATTCCTCGATAATGATCTGTTTCCAATGCTCAAGGTGTCAAATTGTTCCTTAGAGAGTCTACTATAACTTCTTAGAAGACACCAAATTCAAAAAACTAACTTAAAATGAAGTAACCAGTTGACCGCTTAAATAAAGGTGTCGACCGCTGCTCAAAAACAGAGAGCATGCATTCTGAAAATCAAGAACTGGTCGACCCAACCCATAAACGGTCGACCCATGTTGATAAAATAGAGAGCCATGCGTTTTTAAATCGAGAACAGGTCTACCGTTACCGGTTAACCTAACTTACAAAACGGACGACCTAACTTGCAAAACGGTCGTCCGAATTCCTCTTCCAGTTTTTGTCTGAAAACTTCCAACATCCATAACTTTGTGTACATAACTCCGAATGGAGTGATTCAAAAAAATATAGATCACTCTAAGAGTCTACTTTAACTCTTATGAAGAAAGAAAACTCTAATTCCTACTACTTATCAACAAAATTTTCCAAAACTTTAACTTTAATCATAATCGACTTGTTTCACATCTCTTGACATGAAATCATTCATTTTTATCTATCAATTCAAGTAATACCATTATTTTATCATCAGAGAAACTCAAAGAATAGATGAATACCTTGAACTTGCCTTCACAAAAATTTAGAGAGAATAATAATTCGTGTCTGGCAGAAATATGGCAGCCAAATACCTTTTTATGTCTTTTATTAAACAAAATCAGTATTTCTTTTGCGTCCATAAATCAGATTCATCTAAATTTTGGCTGACTTTTTGACTTCTGTCGGTGAAGGTGTCGACCGCTCGTCCATGGTGTCGACACAAGAAATTTCCGAGAGTTATTTGTGTCGACCCCTCATCGATTCTGGGGTCGATCGAAAGTATCCAATTGACGAAACGAAGAACAAACTCTACAATCTTACATTTGTATCCCTCTTGCACGAAGTGGGGAAGATTCTAGCAGGTTACTAATTTTGCAACTAGCAACAAGATAATAAAACTTACAAACACACAGATATTACTCACCGGATGAAATGCAAGGTTGTTTGGAGGATTCCTCAACAAACTAAAAGCAACAAATGCTCTGGATATTATATGTTCAACAACCCCTTACAAAATGAGCTAAGGAAGGCTTATATAGCTTCTGAATTACAGCCATCACGTTTTTCCTTCAATTCTAGTTAAAACATGTTAAGAAAAAATATGCTGCAAAGTATTTTTTAGATGAAAAAGTAGTGTGAATGCTCATAGATGGTTTCCTCCCATTGTGGGCTGGCATGTTGCATGCTTACATGTGATTGGAAGAGTTGGATGTGATAAGAAGAATGAAAGCCTTTCACTAAATGGCTGCAAAGATGGTGGGCTTGCAGGGATTTTGTTGAAATTTGATTGGATGAGGAAAAAGTGATAAAAGGCGGAAAGCTTATCAAGGGATGACTGAATTTTAATGTGAAAAATAGATTGGATAGAAGGGAACAAAAGGAGACTTCCAAGCTTACATCTGATTGGCTAAAAAAGGAGGTAACTTGGTAACACTAAAATAGTGGCTACAAAAGAGTTTTTGGGACCCCAGAAGCAGCTCTCCACCTCATGCTTGGTCTTAAAACATGGTGGACAACAAAAAAAATGTGAGTTGTTCATCAAGGGTGGATTAGTTTGACCGCCTCTGTGCTCGATATTCCGATGGCTTGGCTACCTACAAAACAAGCAAACAAGTTAGTCAATTTGCGAGTCTGGCTCCTTGTGATGATTCTTTTAGGGTCCTCTTCAATTTGTGCAAATAGTGGCACATCAGAACCTTTGCAAGATTGCCCCAGCCAAACTGAAAGAGTTGAAGACTCAACTGGAAGAATTAGTTAATAAGGGTTTTGTCCGCCCTAGTTTTTCACAGTGGGGAGCTCCGGTGTTGTTTGTTAAGAAGAAAGATGGATCGATGAGGATGTGTATCGACTACATGAGCTAAACAAGTTAACAATGAAAAATAAATACCAACTACCAAGGATAGATGATTTGTTTGATCAATTACAGGGCGCTAAAGTGTTCTCAAAGATTGAGAACTCATTCTGCTTGACTAAATTATCATGATGTCCATCATGATAATGTAGTGCGTGAGAGAAAAGAAGAATGAGTGCATACGAACCAAATCACAAAGAAACACATCATGATATTTTCCAATGGACATAGCAATTTTCACTTGTTTAGTAACTTTGACTTCACCGAAATCATTCAACCATTGTAGCTTGTACGGATTTGGATGCTTTTCGGTTTCCAATCTCAACTTATCTACTAACAAAGTACTAGCAACATTAGTGGAACTCCCACTATCAATTATCAAACTACATACATTGTTATTCATGTGGCATCTAGTATGAAATATGTGTTCTCTTTGTACTTCATCTATATCGTCAATGGCTTGAACGTTAAGCTCACGTCTAGTGACTAAAAGTTTGCCTCTCAAGGGTTTCTCTACCTCTTCATTGCTACAATCTTCTAGTAGGGACATCTTGCCATAATTTGAGTTCTCACTTTCAACATCCCCATTGTCACGTATTACTATTTGAGGTCTTTTGTCGTGCCCAAATTCTCACTAGTTGATCCCACCATACACTTGCATAGTCCATGAATTTCATTGAGGCCAATTTGATTTTCTTTTCCTCGGTATAGTTGTAACAATCATAACTATGATAAACCTTTCTTACCCATTCCGAATATAATTTGGGATCACTTTTACCATGCAAAGAGGGAATGGCGTCTTGATGTTGCTTAGGTTGCGATCTTCTCAGTTTTTTCTAAGATACCTTCATTTTTATTACAGTTGCTCTAATTCCCAGAGTCAACATTAATTTGACTTTCATCAATACTCATTTCTCAATATAAGAAGAAAAAGAATCTGTTAGCGAATAAATGAGAAATAAATGGATCTCACTCACTCCCTCACGTGTTTACCCTCAATCAATGTCACTCACACTTGTATTTCTCTCAATCAATGACCTTTATAAAATAGTTTCACACTCCTGTCTTTTTCCTCTCAATTTCCTCTTTTAGTTCTTTATGTAAGAACTCAATTCAAGAGAAATATTCAGCAAGTAAAAACAATCAAGATCAAACTTTTAAGCTAAAAATTCAAACTTCCAAAATCGTTAAAGTCAAACTATTTTGAAAGAAACAATGAGATCCAAGAAAAAATGTACAGTAATGATGAATGATAATAATGAAGTATTGCTCTAATGATGTAAGAGCAAGAAAGTCAATGATTATAGTAGCAACAGATATTGAAGACGAAACATAGTAAGCACTATTTAACGAGATTTTGTTCTTTGATAATAGTAGTAACATATACAATAAGCAAAAATTGTTCCTTTTTCACTTTTTTTGCTATGTTTTTCCATTTTTTTGCACAATAATTCTTTTTTCACGCTTTTTGTACGATTTTTTTTTTGTTTTTCCTTTTTTCTGATAGAAAGATAGGATCTAAGAAAATAAAGAAGAATAAGAAAAGATAGAAAGATAAGAAATACAGAGGAATAAGAAAGCTTAAATAAAGATAGAAACTTGAATAAAGAAGTCAAAGCTCTGATACCAAATGATGAGAACCACGGGTATATCAAACCCGAGACCCTTCAACAATGCAGAAAAAGATACTTGGATCACCTTTGAAATCAAGTATGAGGAACTTGACCACAATCGAACCTTGCTGACGGAACCTACGTTATCAAACAATGAGCTTGACCCAGACCAAACTTGTCGGTAAGAACCAAACCTATCAAAGTTGATCTATCAAGAATTAACTTACTGAAGATCGAGTTCTTTGCAAAAAACCAAAGAGAAAATTCTCTCCAAAACACTCAAGGTGAATTAATCATAAAATTTGTCCCCTATTACAATAGCTTGAATGCCTTTAAATATGCTACATACTTTCTAAAATAACAATAAGTAAATTAGGAAATAGAAAGTAATTAGGAAACTTAACTAAATAATAGAATAAAACAAAGAATTTTCGGAATTTTTGCAGGGCACTTCTGTTTTGGTAAGTTGTGTATTTCACCAGCCAAACGATGTTTGATTTTTATGATCCAGCTTATTTCGAAAAGGTCTTGAAAGCAGCTACAATTGGTGAAGAAAACTGTTTGAAACAACTTTGGGAAGATTGTCGAATCTGCCAATTTATTCTTGCTGGTCAATTAAATTAGATTTAAGGAAAGTTGCATGTACTTTCCTATTTCCTTTGTCCCTTCAATATCTTGTATTAGGCTTGGGCTCTTGGGCTTGTATCATTGACCACCTTGCTTGATATCAATATCTTTTTCAACACTTAACATAACTTTCATTTTGTTTTGATGTTGAATAGATTCTTTCATTTCAATTTCCTCCTCGAGGTTGCAACTCATTTTTCCTTCTATTTGCAAATCTTTCTTTCCCTAGGTGAATCCAAACCCAATCTTGGATAGATTCGACTTTGGCATCATCCACTTCCATGGCCTTCTTAGAAATAATGAATTCAAGAAAAAGTACTCATTCTTGCACAAAAGAACATTTCTTCAAGTTGTAAAAAAACTTAGTTGTTATGAGTGTATCAAATAACTTCCGAAGATCTCCAAGGTAAGTAGAGAAATCTGGGCTATATACCAATAGGACATCAAAATAAACAACAATAAACTTACCCAAAAACTCCTTAAGAACAAAATGCATGAGTCTCATAAAAGTGCTAGGGGCATTAGATAACCCAAAAAACATTACGAACCAGTCAAATAGGTCGTACTTGGTTTTGAATGTCGTCTTCCATGCAAGTCCAACTACCAACAAGACAAAGTCATTCAAAATACACTAAGCATGCCATGAGTTATCAATAAAAAATCCATCCTCATACCCACTTTTCTTTTCATAAGACTTTCTACCATTCAATTTGATAATGGGTAAGACTTTCTTGGGCCGTGGTCTAATAACCATGATGCACTTGCCACTAATGAATTATAATTTTAAGAATAACCTTGGCTAATCTTCCCAGACTAAATGTTTATGCCAAGATAAAAATAACATCCAAAATGTATGGTTGATCGAAATCTTGTCGAACTTTAAATAGAAAAAGAACAACACACTTATATACTTCGCCCTTTTCTCAAGCACATGATCAATCATAATTTTATTCCAAGGAAGCATAGCATGGTTAAAGGCCAATGTACAAACTCCAAAATCACAAATATTTAGTATCTGATCGAACAAAGTTTTTATATCTAATGACCCCAGCTCATGTAGGTAAAATGTATCTAAATTCAAAAAGCTTCGAAAACCATCATGGATAATTCCAAAAGAGTTTCCACTCATTAATTTTTCACTTTCACAACTAGGCAAAGTCAGCTCATAATTTTCCAAGGAAAGTTCTTTAGTTCAAAATTTTGCGTGCTCAATAACAACCACAAAATTCTTGTTCAAAAACTTAACATCAACATCACTAAAATATCTACTATCAATCAATCAAATCAATCTGATAAAGATACATAAGAACTTGGTCAAATGGAACAAACCTTTCGGCCATAACCTTGTGCGGTTAGGCCATTTCTTCCTCTCGGTCTACTTGGCTATTATGATGTATCAATAGGAGCTCTCATGCTCCTTTCTATATTCAACGCAAGAAAATGATGATGTTGCCAAGATCGAGTCAATTAACCCGAATTGTTGTTTAACAGTCGTAAGAGACATAAAGCTTACACTTTCTGGCTTTTGAAGCTCCATCTCCCTTTGGATTCCTCCTTCATTATATGCTGTCAATGAAAGCTTATCCATCACATCTTCTGGGTTAGGCTCGTGAAATTCTTCCAAGATATCATAAGAGTGGTCGGGTTCCATGGAGAAGTGATTCTCCTCAAAACCGAAGTCTTCTTCCACTTGCTCAGTTTCTACTTCAACATTTCCTTCCACTTGTTGTTGGTGAGTCTTAGCACAATTTTCAGCAATCTTGTAAAGGTCTAAACGTGTTTCCAACAACAAATCTTTTATCTCAACCAACAAGTCTAAGTTACTCAGTTCAAGGTGCTTCATGTAGCGGGTTTTTGCTCGAGAGTGAGGGAGTTTTCCATCTAGGAAAAATTCCCTTCTCATTAGATTCTTTAAGGCCTTCCAAGTTCTAACTTCATCTTCTCCATTTATCATTCTTTCCTCTTTGAGATCTTGCCACCAATGATAAGCGTCACCAACAAACCTACTTGAGGCTACACGAACTTTCCATATATCTGAGTAGTTATTACATGCAAAATGTGTTTCAACAAAATCCAATCAACAATAATAGTCTCCATCATCAAATGCCAATATAAAGGAAGGAATTCCAACCTCAGAATAATTTTCACATGATTATAGGCTGCAAACCATGAGGTTTGAAGTGAAACCGAAGGCTCATCAAGCTTCCTACAACTTTTGGGTGCGGTTGACATAACTTTTCATTTTGATCTACTCCCGGTAAGATTTATGGTTGGCTCTTTGAGTCATCATTCTCAAATTCAAAGTTAAACAAAATAAGATTCAAATGGAAGAGTGGAAAGGGATGGGAGGCTCTGATACCAAATGATATGTTTCAAGTATGAAATGGAGAACAAAATGGCTATCGGGTGAGAAATAAGCAAAGAAGAGGGGCCGGAGATGGGTGTTATTGGGGAAGATGGTTCTCGAGTTGCATATGGAGTTTGTCTTACAACTCTTAGACAAATGATGTGGGGGCAGAAGGTCACAATGAAAGGTCACAATGGAGGGTATTATGCCTTACAACTTTCACCTTAGGGCTTATGGTTTAGGGCTTTTTTCCTTACGGCTTAAGGTTGATTGCTTGCAGATTATGGCTTACGGATTAGGGCTAAATGCTAAGAGCTTTGGTCTTTGGGCTTTCGACTTAGACCTTTGGGCTTTGGGATTTGAGCTTAGGGCTTAGGGCTTAGGGCTTAGGGCTTAGAACTTAGGGCTCATGGCTTAAAGCTTAAGGCTAAGGCTTAGGGCTTAGGACTTTGGGCATACTACTTATGGCTTTGGTCTTACGGCATAGGGTTGAAGCTTCGGCCATCTGTGCAAGGGCTTTGGGCTTTGGGCTTAGGGTTTAAGGCTTTGGGCTTAGGGTTTAAGGCTTAGGGCTCAGGGTTTAAGGCTTAGGGCTCAGGCTTTAGGGCTTAGGATTTAGGGCTTCGGGCTTAGGGCTTTAAGCTTAAGGCCTTAGCCCTAAGCCCTAACCCTGAAGCACTAAGCTAAAAGCCTAAAGATCAAATATCAAAGCTCTAAGCCTTAAGCTCAAAACATAAAGCCCTAAGCTCTAAGGTCTTATCCCAATGCCTTAAGCCTAAAGCCCTAAGTTGTAAAACATAAGCCCTAAGCGCTAAGCCTAAATCTGTAATCCCAACCCCTAAGCTCTAATAGCAAACCAGAAGCCCAAAATATTAGGCCCTAACCTTACTTTCAAAGCCTTAGGCTATACTTGCTAATAGAGCTGGTAAACGAGCGAGCCGGCTCGGGACTGTAGCAGTCCGAGCCTGGCTCGAGCCAAAGCTCGAGCCCGTACTGAGCCCAGCACGCCGGCTCGCTCGAGCTGGCTCGTGAGCTGGCTCGATAGGCTCGGAGTACCTGTTGTGCGGTTGACCCTTAGTATAACTGCGGTCGACACTTAATCTACATTATAAATTTTGTAGGTCGACTGCATAAGAAGGTGTCAACCGGCATATGTTACATAATGTTTTAGGTGTCGACCACGTTTATATATGTCGACCGCATGGTATTTATCGTTAGTGAAAGTGTAACAACCCTCATTTTTATTTTAGAATTTTTGTAACTTTAAGAGGGAAGCGTTTAAGAGTTATTTCATGAATGTTGGGTAGTTATTGAGGAATTTAAGTATTGTGGATGTTAGCAATTTAGTAGATTGAAGGTGATGAAGAAAATAAGGTTTAAGGGGTATGAGTAATGATGTTATTCAGAAAAGTTAGAAAATCTTCTAAGTGTTTTGGAACACTTTCGATCGACCCCGGGATTGAGGAGGTGTCGAGACAATTGAATACTTCAGTCAACCCCAGGATTGAGGAGGGGTCGACACAATTGAATATTTTGGTCGACCCCAGGATCGAGGAGGGGTCGACACAATTGAATACTTTCGGTCGACCCCAGGATTGAGGAAGGGTCGACACAATATAACCCCTTGGAACACTTTTGGTCGACCCTAGGACCGATCGGTCGACACAAGTCACTCTCGGGAATTCTTTCGGTCGACACAATAGACAAGCGGTAGACACATTCTCACCTACCCAAGTTGAAAAGTCAGCAACAACCTGGAGAAATCCGATCAGTGGACGTAAAGGAAAGGTTGATTTTGTTTAATTAAAGACATAAGAAGGCATGGTCTGCCATTTCCCTACCAGCATGGTTCCTTCTCCCTATTTACTCAGAGTTCTCACGTCTTGATAAGGGAAAAAGAGTGAAAAAGTAAGTTATCTCAGAGGAGAGGAGAAAAACTTTGAAGTTTTCGTGGAAACTGAAGTTCAAGGTAATTTTTCTATCCTCTTAAGTTCTTCTAAGTTCATTAATGATAAAATGATGGTATTGGTTGGGTTGGTGGATAAATATGAATGATTTCATGTTAACTGTGAAATCGGTTAATTATGCACAAAGTTAGAGTTTTGGAGATTCGGTCGATATGTGGTACGAGTTATGATGTGCTGGGGAACCAACAACCACCAAAGGGGGCGACAACCCGGAGCCGAGCAAGACAACTAGCTAACATGTTTGTTGATTTTGCAGGTTTCACTTTTTCTTCCTTGGATCTCTTAGGAGCTCCCTCACATCATGATCAAGAACTCCCCAAGCATTGCTTACAATGGGAGTATAAAGAAGAGGAGAAGTTGGCCGAGTTACAAGATTCTCCTTGCCAAAGCCTCCCACCCGAACCGTGACCACATCCGGCTCCATGCATTAAGATGGCCGAATTCCCCATCACCATTATGGGAGACTAGTTCCAGAAGAGTCCATAAGGAGTGCTGTATATTTGTATATATATTTGGGGTTGTAAATCTTTTAAGTAGGGAAATATGTTTTGTTGTAATCGAATTGGTTTGGTTTGAACCAATTTTGATGGGATTTTGGTTCGGTTTGGACCAACCCAAACCCTTTTTTATGGAACTTAGGTCCAACCCTAAGTTTCTATTTATCCTTTTTTTTAGATATGCTTGGGACGTGACTTTAGTTGAAAGTTCCATGTGGTTGGATTAGGAGGCTTAGTGGGACCCAATTCTCACCTAACTCCTACTCTAGGCACTCATTGGTCCCTAATTTAGGTTTATTGTTTTTGTTTAATTATTTTGTGTAATTTGGAGGGTGTATGAAACCCTCTTCCACGTTGAATGAAAGCAGAGAAAAGATATTAGTAAATTGAAGAAGCTTTGGAGCTCTCAAGCCCTTCCTTTTCTCACGGCATTTGGGAATCTAGGTGAGTAACATCCTTGATTCTTGTTTGTCTTGGTGTTGGTGATTAGCTAGGATCACTAAACCTTATTCCAACCTCCTTCCTCACTTGTTTAGGAACAAAAGCGAGCTTGGAAATCCCATAGCTTTCCTCCATTTGTTGTTTGCATTTGTGTTTTGTCTTTGGTGTTGGTTGCTGTTTTTGGTGCTTACCCGAGTGAATTTGTGCAACAAAAGTCCAATTCGTGCCATTTCTGTTTTCCGTGAAAAAAAGACCCCAATTTTATGGCTGTGAGTTCCTCTTTCATGGCTTGAAATAACTGTTCTTTACGTTTAGCCACAGCCCCTCCCCATCAAGAGTTATGCATGCTTTTTCCACTGCCTTCTACCCGAACTTCTGAAATCGGGCAGTTCTGTCCATCAATTTTCTATCCTGCATATCTTCCAATCTACCCGTGACTTTCCCCTCAAACCACCTGCAATTTCTTCCCACTTCGTTAGAGTTAAGTTTTGCCAATTTCCACCCTCCCAGACTCCCTGCGTTGGAAGTTGTGCAGAAGTCTCCCCAACACCCCTACATTGTTTCTTTCAGTTTTGTCTGTTTGTGCACCTAAAATTGCCTCCGTGTATTTTTATTGATCCGCACGTGTTTTAAACTATCAATTTGGCCAAACTTAGCCCACTCTTAAAGGTTTAAGTCCTCCAATTTCTAGCTAAAGCCCCTGTATGCGTTTGGAGTTCTCCTTGCTCCAATCCCCTGTTGCTGCCTTCCTTTCTTTCTCTCGGCAGATTGTTGCCATCTCCTCTCTTCTTGAGACCTCCGCATCTTGGAGCGTGTCAAGTTAGAGTTTGTGTTCTTTATAAGATTTAAAGTAGACTCTTTGAGTGATCTATAGCTGTTCGAATCACTCAATTCAAAGCTATGTATAAAAAGTTATGGACGTCGAAAGTCAGTGTACGGAAACTGGGGAGAGCTGCGGTCGACCCCTTATAGGTTAGGGTCGACCGATTCTTGATTTAAAAACACATGATCTCTGTTTTGGCAGCATGGGTCGACCCCTTATAGGTTGGGTCGACCGGTCCTTGATTTTCAGAGATGCATGCTCACTGTTATGTCAATATTGATCGACACTTTATGCTACGTTAGTTTTGTGAACTTGGTGTCTTCTAAGAAGTTATAGTAGAATCTTTAAGGAATAATTTGACACCCGCAGCATCACGAATGGATCAATATAGAGGAGGTTATAGTCATTTGAAGTTGGAATGAAAGTTAAGACTTTATGCAATTTCTGATCATTATATGATTTATATGTTTAGGTCATTTATTGGATTAAAAAGGGACTCAAGTGGATTGATTCAAGAAAGCAGCTAAGGTAAGTTAATGTTGCATGTGATTGGCCCTAAGGGGACTACATTACAAAGATTTGGATTTTATGATTTTGGAATTTGCTGGATTGTTTGGGGTGTAATGCACAATACACCGATCTCAATTTATTTGAGGATATGTTTGTGTACCATGTTTGATGATTGATTGATTTTTTATATTAAAATAAAGATACATGTTTAGAATGCTTGCAATGTTCAAATTGTATATTTTATTGCATGTTAACATGTTTCATGCATTTTAATTGTTCATGCATCATGGTTTTAAGAAAAATATGAAAATGATTTGCATATATGATTTTCATGATAATATGCAACGGGTCGTTGAGGGAGGAGCTCGAGTTAGACTGCCTCGAGGGAGGCCAAATAGTGTCTACTCTCTCCCGTGGTACCTTCAACGATCAAACAATAAAAGAAATGAAATGAACGAAATGTACATAAATAGTTATATGTTGGGCGGGGTTTGAGTTTGGTTATCCCAAGAGGTTGGACCAAATGGTGCCTACTCTCCCCTGGACGGTATTACCCATATTAACTGGACTGTTAAGTGAAAGAAAAGAAAAGAAATGAACGATACTGAAACTGCATTATTTTTATAAAGCAGCATATGCATAAAAGGTCTCATTAATTTATTATTATTATGGATTAACTTACTGAGCGTTAGACTCATTAGATAAGCTTTGTAATGTATGGATAAATGCTTGAGGTGGTGAAGTACGTCCATTGTGGAAGTTTGGGGCTGTTAGTGCAATTTTGACCAGTGGGCGACCCATGTAAATTGAAATGTTTTGTTTGAAAACTAATGTATAATATTATATTTAGTTTATAACTGTTTTGTAATAACTTTGTTCTAACGTTAAAATACAAGTATGTTTTGGGTTACTTATTATGAATATAATTGGTTTTGATGAAGTTAAATAAAAGTCTTCTGCTATATTTTATCTCAAGGATTTCAAATTGATAAGTTCTACCTTAAATTGTTAAAAGTTAGTACATGTGTTTACAAAAATAAAAATAAAAATTTAGCAAGGGAAAAATGGGACGTTACAGAAAGTGTCGACCGCAATTATAAAAGGGTCGACCGGAACACACAAAGTGTCGACCGACGTTGTACAAAGAGTCGACCGGTCAAATGTAACAGCTAGAATTTGCATATTCAACAGAAACATTGACATCGGGTGGTAGTTCTAGTTTCAGAAGTGCGTTAAATCCTATGGACGCCATTGACGCCCAACTAGACAGCAATGTGCATTCATATGCTTTCGATAAGAGCGATCTCGACGTGTATTTGGAGTCCCGAGTTCAAATTGCTCGAGACGAGGCATTCGACATATTGGGTTGGTGGAAATCCAACGCAGCCATGTATCCCGTGCTCTTGAACATGACAAGAGATTTACTAACACTGCATGTCTCAACTGTAGCTTTGAAGTCGGCTTTTAGTGCAGGTGGACGCGTGTACGAGGATCGACAGAGAAGTCTGGCACCGGAGCTCGTGGAAGCACTCATTTTCATGAAGGACTGGAGCGACGCAGTCTCGAGGGACCAACAACGAGAGGACGCACTTGGAGAGGAGTTCAAGAACTTGGAATTTGAAGACTAGCTGCGGTGTCGTACGTTAGCCGTTTAAGAAATTTTTACCTATGGTTATACGCGTGTACATTTCTGATTTCATGTTAATGGTAACAATTGTAATCGTTTGATATTTTTCACATGAATGACACTTAGACGGGTGCCAACCTAGTTGAATGCATCTAAGTTGTAGTGATGCAAATGTCAACCATGGTAATGTAAGCAACTTTCCATTCTTCTTTCGGTTTTTCTTTTTCCTGAAATAAGCTTAAGTGTCGACCGCAATAATACAAAGTGGCGACCGCTTAGCTAGGGTGTCGACCGCATTTATACGAAGGTGCCGACTGCACCTTCGTATGCCAACGTTTAGGGTTTCGACCGCAATGTAAGGGGTCGACCTCAACTCACTTCAGAGCGTATTACGGTGTCGATCACAAAGTAAGGGGTCTACCGCATCTCATTCCAGAGCGTAATAGGGTGTCAACCACAAAATAAGGGGTCGACCGCAGATCAATACACAATGTTTAGGGTGTCAAGTAAGGGGTCTACCGCATCTCATTCCAGAGCGTGATAGGGTGTCAGCCGCAAAATAAGGGGTCGACCGCAAATCAATACACAACGTTTAGGGTGTCGACCGCACAGTCACGTGTCGACCGCATCTTATACTAGAGCGTATAAGGGTGTCGACCGCAAAAGAAGGAGTCGACCGCAGATCAATACATAGCGTTTTTGGGTGTCGACCGCACAATCTGGTGTCAACCGCATCTCATTGATGAGCGTTTATGGTGTCGACCGCAAAAGAAGGGGTCGACTGCAGATCAATACATAGCGTTTTTGGGTGTCGACCGCACAATCTGGTGTCAACCGTATCTCATTGAAGAGGGTTTATGTAACGACCCGATTCCAGAGATGCCGCTTTATGCTTTACCTCACTTACTTACTTTACTTTACTTTACTTTACTTTACTTAGCTTACTTGCGGGCAGCCCGAGGACCGGTCTGTTACTATATTCTTACTTACTTACTTACTTACTTAGGTGGAACACTCATTAGTTTAAAGGTTTCTAAAAACTATCTTTAGCTGATAAAATAGCTTAGAAGGAAAACCGTCAACTTGAAAAACATACATTCTTGTAAAGCTATGATTTCAGTTCCACCTTTATCGAAAATACATAAACATTTAATAATTTAAAACATACAGCGGAAGAAAACAGTTCAACTTAAAATATTCTCAAAAGCTTTGAAATCCATCACACCAAAATAAGGGTATACATTTTAATTACATATCCAAAATCTTCAAAACATTCAAAACACTTTTTATTCTAACTATGTGTGTCGTGCATCACTCCCCGTCGGTCATCGCTCAATAAACCGTATCATTTGGACACTCTTCTGCTCTATCTTCATGATCAGTCATTGGTACAATTTCCTCCATTATATTCCCTACATTGCAAAGCCTAAACTATGAGCCTAAAGCTCAGTAAATAGCATAACTATAAAATGCAATGCATGAGTATGCCATGTTGTTAAAACAATGCACATTTCATTCACGTTTCTTAGGTTTCATAACTTCTTTATCTTTGGAAATATTACAGGATCTCAAGAACACCCCCTCCACCTACTTCAACTTCTACTGATCGTGAGCTCACTACTTTACTACTTGAGGTGCTCAGGCCTGTAATAACCATTTACTTTACTTTACTGTTCTGATATTCAAGTTCTTAATTCATCGGAGACGAAACATAATTAGCGTCCCATACCACCAATTATATCTCGCTACCTCCAACTACGTTGTAAAACATGCATGAAAATAGTTCGTAGACATTTTGTAAAACTATGATGCATGACCATATGAACATGAAAACATCTCTTAAATCATATCACATAACATGAAAATAAGCATACATCACCAAACATATCATGCGAACAAACATGCAGCACACATCAAACAATCATCCTAATCTTTGCAATGTAGTCCCACTTAAGGGCCAAATAATCTTAATGCTAACTTACCTTAGCAGCTAGGTTGAGTTGATCCACTTGAGTCTCCTTCTTAATCCAATCGATGGCTTAAACCTATAAATCATATGTGGATCAGAATTTGCATCAAGTCTTAACTTTCTGTTCCAACTTTGAACATCTATAACTTCTTCTATATTGATCTATTATTGACGATTAAGGTGTCAAATTGTTCCTTAAGGAGCGTACTATAACTTCTTAGAAGACATCAAATTCAGAAAACCAACGTATGTCGACTTACGTAGACAAAACATAGGGCATTCACTGTTTGAACAATGGTTAGGTCGACATAAACTTTCAGGTGCGACCTATGTTGACAAAACAGAGAGCATGCATTTTTGGAACTCAAGAATCGGTCAACATAACCTATATGTGTCGACCTAACTTAGCATAATGTGTCGACTGCTTATTCATGCGGTCGACCGAATCATTTACAGAGAGTTATTTTGTGTCGACCGGTTGATAATATGTCGACCGGTGCTCTCCCAATTTCCGTCTACTAACTTGTAACATTCATAAATTTGTCTACAAAGCTCCAATGGGAGTGATTCAAACGGCTATAGATTACTCTACGAGCCTAATTTAACTCTTATGAAGGTCATAAACTCAAATTCGTGCTACAATATTATCGAATCTCAACAACCCTAACCTTGCATACAATACACTGATTTTCTAACATTCTACTTGAAATCCTTCATTTTTATCCATCAATCCAACCAACATCATCCTTTTATCATTATTGAACCTACAAGAACTTTAAATGATATGAAAATACCTTGAGCTTCAGCCTCCACGAAATATCAAAGCTCTTCACTTCACTTCTCTTGAAGCACTCACTTTCTCACTCTTTTCTTTTTCCTCACAAAACTCTTTCTCTATCTCAATCTCACCCTCCTTTGATTTAGAGCACGAAACCTAGGGAGAAAAAGGGGGAGGAAAATCGTGGCTGGGAGGGAGAAATGCCAGCCAAGACCCACTTAAAGCCCTTTATCAATTAAAATCAATATTTCTTTTATGTCCACCAATCAGAATTCTGCTGATTTTTCTGACTTTTCCAACTTATGTCGACACAATGAATTCCCGAAAGTTATGCTATGTCGACCGCTCGTCTATTGTGTCGACCGAAAATATTCTCGAAAGTTATGCTATGTCTACCGCTCGTCTATTGTGTCGACAGAAAGTATTCCTGAGGGTCATTTGTGTCGACCGCTCGTCTATTGTGTCAACCGAAACTTACTTGAAAGTAGTCCTTTAGTATATTTAACCCAACTTACTTCATTACTTTTACTTAAACCTAGCAACCCTTAAACAATGGACTTCAAACAAACACCAATCATACCCAAACACTTGGGCCGGTGCACGGTGTGATACACCCCAACAGAATATTCTTATTCTAATTATTCATAATCGTAACTCATTCACATAGTTCTAATTTTCCAACATTCATAAAGGGAAATCTTAAACATTTTCATTTTAAAATCATAATTCTTAAAATAATAATGAGGGTTGTTACAGTTTATGTTGTCGACCGCAGTGTAACAAGGTGTCGACTGCGAGCCCCATTAAATCCCAAACTGGTGCCCTAAAATCACGATTTTCTGACGACTTTCGACGAATTCCGACGCCCCACTCCAATGTCTTCGTGTTTTCACCCTTCTCTGTGCCGAATCGACAAGCGTAGAGGTAACGATCACTACTCTATCTACATTTTACCTATTCGTTTGAAATGGCATCCACGTCATGTTCAAAAAAATTAAAAATTTCCAAAAAATCCAAATCCAAAGTCTCCTCCGTTTCAATTCCGGAGGAACCTATTGTAGGGCCCTCGTTTGATTCTAGTTTGTACTTAGATTTAGAATGTCAATAAAAACTTTTATCTGATTTCCAATGCAAGTCCATTATTCCAAGCCGTGTTTTCCAACCGAATTCCATCTGTAACCTACCAATTCACGAGTTATTCGATCGTGTTGGTTTTTCTGAGCTGTTTTAATTGCGGGGACCGTATTACGAAACCTCAATTCGCATGTTTTATGCTAATTTTTCGTTTTCACCAAACCCTTTACAAGTTTCTAGTTATGTGATGAGAACCACGGGTATATCAAACCCGAGACCCTTCAACAATGCGGAAAAAGATACCTGGATCGCCTTTGAATCAAGTACGAGGAACTTGACCCCAATCGAACCTTGCCGACGGAACCTAAGTTATCAAACAAGGAGCTTGACCCAGACCAAACTTGTCGGTAAGAACCAAAGCTATCAAATTTGATCTATCAAGAATTAACTTGATGAAGATCGAGTTCTTCGCAAAGAACCAAAGAGAAAATCTCTCCAAAATACTCAAGGTGAATTAATCATAAAAGTTGTGTTTTTTACAATAACTTGGATGCCTTTAAATAGGCTACACAAATCCTAACTAAAATAGGAAATAGAAAGATATTATAAAACTAAAATATCTTTGGGAAGATTTTTCTCAAATCTGTTAAGATTCTTGATTCTGCAAAATATTCGGTATTGTATATTTTGCCAGCCAAACAACGTCTGATTTTTATGATCCAGCCCATTCCAAAAAGCTACGATTCTTGTGCAGAACACGTTTCCAAATAATGGATGGAAGTCTTTCGAAGATGCCCATTAATGCTCGGAGGTCAACTTTATAACGTGATTTAGGGAATGTAACACCTTCATTCATATTCTTCAATCCTCCATTGCATTGAAATATGTTTGGGCTCTTTTGCTTGACTTTGTAGGTAGCTGGAATCACATCATTATGTGTACAGAGAACGCATAACTATCGCGTCTCGTAAGCTCAACGAGATGTTGAATTGCATAGGCAACGAGAGAGCCTCTCGATACTGCGAGCCTTTCACCGAGCCTCCTTGTGTCGAAATGAGTGAGTACACTCAGTTTCTCCGCTCCGTTGTGAAAAATTCTGACACTCACCTTCCCCCTAAACCAAAAGCCAATGACTTGAACGTCACGGCTCGTCTTGTCCACCACAACCTCCTACCTAGGGATGGTCATAGGGATCACGTGAGTGGTATGGATTTGCACGTTCTTTACCACATTTTCACTTGAACCAACTTTAACGTTGGTTATGTAATTTTAAAAAGGATGATTGATCTTTTTGAAAACTCGTTCAAGTCAATGCCGTTCAACCTTTTGTTGACCAAAAATTTTCCACCAACAGTGTCAACTTTCCTTCCTCCGAGACACCTCTCCTAGTTAGGAGAGTCGACACCTACACCCAATCTAGCCTTGTGATGATGGGTATTGTGGAAAACACCGACGGCGAGTGGATCTTCAAAGCCGATCATCCTGGTTCGACATCACAGCCACTCCAGCACGAGGGTGTTGAGCAAGACAAAGAACACAAAGCTGAAGCAGCTATTCATCCTCGTCAATCAACAACCCACCGGATCGAGGCATTTTTGCACGACCACCAGGAATTTTTGGAGAATTCATTTGAGAGAATCCACCGACGCCTTGACACGATGGATGTCCGCATCTCAACCTTGGATCGGAGGTTCGACGAGGTACAAAACCGACATTGGGCTGGGATTTTTACCATCTCTCCGGAGGCCACACCCACCGCTGCTCCACCTCCTTCAGACGATCCCTCTGTGGAGTAGGTTTGTTCTTCTGTAATATTTTCAAACAATTAGAAGACTTTTTTGTAACTTATTTTACTTTTTATTTTGCACAATGAATGATTTCGGTGTTTATATTTCAATTCGTATAATGCATGATTATTAATTGTTAACTCTTTCATGGATTGATTTCAAATCGGATGTTATATATGTTGAATGCTATTGATTCAATGTTTCGATGTTATTGTTTCAGAGTTTCTTTGACATTTTTATTCGATACTATAGTTTTTGTGTTTCTTTGGCATAATGGAGGCGCTACATACAAACGTTATCATGTAATTTTTTTTTAGATTGAAGAAAAAATAGCCATAAATTTTTCATCAAAATTTAAAATTACATAATACGGAAAGCTATAAAACTTCAATATTAGAAAACAAAATTTCTATGTTGGGCTCATCTAGCTTGGCTCATTTAGGTTCGACAGGCTTGACTGGCTCGGTTCAGCTTGCTCGTTTAGGCTCGAGGCTCGCGAGCCGGCTCGAGCCAATTTTTTTTGAAAAAAGCTCGAACGAGCCGGCTCGAATAGGCTCGACAGGCTCGGCTTGTTTGGCTCGGCCGGCTCGTTTGACACCACTACCAGCTAAGTCCTAAGTTGTAAGCCATATGTCTTAAGCACAAAGCTTAAAGCCTTAAGCCCTTAGCCCGAAGTTCTAAGCCTTAAGCCATTAGCCTGAAGGCCAAACCCCTTATCCTAAAGGGCATAGCCCAATGCCCAAACCAAAGCCCAAATCCATAACCCTATGCCCTATGCCTAATCAAATGATCACTAAGCCCTATGAAGTAAGCACTACGCACTAAGCCCTAAGCCTAAATCCTAAACCCATAAACTCAAGGACATATGCCCTAAGCTCTAAGCCCAATCCTAAACCCCTAAACCTTAAGCCCTATAGCGCTAAGTCCTAAGCTATAAGCCCTAATCTCAAAGCCTAAAGCCATGTGCCCTAAAACCAAAGTCCAAACCCTAAAGCCTAAAGATCTAATCCCAAATTCCTAATCCATAAGCCTGAAACCTTAATCGCTAAGCCTTAAGAAAAAAGGCCAAAGCCTAATCCCAAAGCCATCAGTTGTAAACCTTATACCATAAACCCTAAGGCTTGATCCAAGAGCCCAATAGCTAATGCCTGAAGCCCTAAGCCATAAGCCGTAAACCCTAACCCAAAAGCCCAAAGCCCAAAGCTCTAAGCCCTAAGCCCTTAGCCTAAAGCCTTAAGATCTAAGCTCTAATTACTAAGCCCTAAGCCTCAAGCTCGAAGCCAAAAGCTCTAAACCCTAAGCCCAAAATCTTAAGTCGTAAGACCTCAACTGTAGCCCTAAGGCCAAAGCCTAAAGCCAAAACCCAAAAGCCATAAGCCTAGAGCCCCAAACTCTAAGCCCAAGCCTTAGCCTTAAGTCCTAAGTTCTAAGCTGAAAGCCTTAAAAGCCCTAAGCACAAAGGCCACAACTTGAATCCTAAGTCCTTTAGCCCTAAGCCGCATACCCTAAGCCCTATGGGCTAAGCCCTCAACCCTTAACCCAAACCCAAAAGCCCAAAGCCCAAAGCCCAAAACCTAAACCGCAAGCCTATCCCTATGTTCTAAGCCCTAAGCCCAAAACCCAAAGCCTTAACCAATAAGCCCAAAGTCATAAGCCCAAAGCCCAAACCCTAAACCCCAAAGCCCAAGGCCCAAAGCCCTAAGCCCTAGGCCCAATGTCCTAGGTCTGAAACACTAATCCCTAAGCCATAAGCAGTATGCCAAAATCCTAAACACCTAAGACCTAAGCCATATGCCCTCAGTCCTACGCTCTAAGGCCCTAATCGCAGAGCTCAAAGTCGTATGCCCTAAGTCCAAATCACAAATCCGAAAGCTCAAAACTCTAATTCCAAAGCCCTAATCCATAAGCCCTAGAGGCTAAGCCTTAAGCGCAAAGGAAAAATCCCAAATCCCAAAGCCCTTAGCCCTAAACCTTATACCCTAAGTCATAAGCCCTAAGCCATAAAACCTAACCCCAAAGCCTAAAGCCCAAAGCTCTACGTCCTAAGCCCTAAGGCCTAACCCTAAAACCCTAAGCCCTTAGCAAAACCTTAAGATCTAATCTCTAAACCCTAAGAACGAAGCCCTAAGCCCAAAACCATAAACCCTAAGCTCCAATCTTAAGACCTAAGCCAGAAGCTCTTAACTTAAAGCCCTAAAATCTAAGCTCAAAACCCTACGTCGTAAGTTCAAAGACCTAAGCCCTAAGTCTTTAGCCAAAAGGCCTAAGTTCTAATTTCTAAGCCGTAAGCTTGAAGCTATATGTTGAAGTCTTAAACTCTAAGTCTTAAGCCCTTAGCCCTAAGCTCTAAGTATTAAGCTCGTATCCATATCTCCTAAGCCTTCTGCCCAGGCCCTAAGCCCTAAGCTCAAAGTTTAAACCCAAAGCCTAATGCCAAAAGCCCACAGCCATAAACCTTAAGCCCGAAGCCCTAAGCCCAAAGACCTTCAAACTAAGCATTACGCTCCAAGTCCTAAGTCCAAAGCCCTAAGCCAAAACAAGTAAGCACTAAGCAAAAAGATTTAAGCGTAAGGACTTATGCTCTAAGCCCAAATCCTAAACCCATAAGTCCTAAGCCTTAAACCCTATACCCTATGCCCTAAGCTGAAATCTCAAAGCTTCAAGACCAAAGCCTTAATCCATAAGTCTGAGCCCGAAGTGCTAAGCCCTAAGCACAAAGTCAAAAGTCCCTAATCCTTAGCTCTTAGCCTTATACCCTAAGCTCTATGACA
Organism: Begonia fuchsioides; assembly: GCA_003255005.1. Lineage (NCBI taxonomy): Eukaryota > Viridiplantae > Streptophyta > Magnoliopsida > Cucurbitales > Begoniaceae > Begonia > Begonia fuchsioides. The sequence continues at coordinate 50,261 of QAOC01017633.1, forward strand.
TAAGCCCTAAAATGAATCCCAAAGGTCAGAGCCTAAAGGCCAAAGCCTTAAGCACTAAGCCTAACACCTAAGCCTAAGCGCTAGTCCAAAGCCAAAGCCCAAAGCTCAGAGCCCAAAGCCCAAATCCTAAATCCCAAAGCTTAAAGCCTAAAGCCTTAAGCCCAAATCCCAAAGCCCTAAGCCTTAAGCCTAAAGCCATATGCCATTAGCCCAAAGTCCTAAGCAATAATCTCTAAGACCTAAGCGAGAAGCCCTAAGCACAAAGCCCTAAACCCTAAGCTTCAAGCCCAAAGCCATAAGTCCTAAGCTTAAAGCTCAAAGCCCAAAGCCAATGCCCAAAGACCGAAGCCCTAAGCCCCAATCATTTATTCCTTAGACCTAAGCTTTTAGACCTAAGCCAAAAGTCAAAAGCCCAAAGCTTAACTAAAAAAGCCAAAAGCCCAAACCCCTCAACCATGAGCCCGAATTCCTAATCCTAACACACTAAGCCCTTACCCCAAAGCCCTAAGTTCTAATCTCAAAGCCCTAAACCTGAAGCCCAAATCCCTAAACCCTAAACACTAAGAACTAAGTCGTAACCCTTAAGTCGTAGCCCTACGCCATAAACCCTAAACCCTAAAGCTAAAGCGCAAATTCGTAAGTGCTAATCTTTAAGATCAAAGCAAGAAGCCCTGAGCCCTAAGCCAAAAGTCCTATACTCGAAGCCCAAAGCCTTGTGTCGCAAGCCTGAAGTCCTATGATACAGATCAAGTGGTGACACAGAATAATCCCAATGAGAAAGGCCAATGGCAACGAATTTGAGGCCCAATGAAAAGGTCAAGAACCAAGAGAATGCATAAAGCGTTAAGTGAATTAGTGGAGGAAATTGAAATAAAAGAATCTATTAAACATCAAAACAAAATGCTTATTATGTTTAGTGCTGAAGAAGATATTTATATCATGCAAGGTGGTCATAGACACAAGCCCAATTGCCCAAGCCTAATACAAGATATTGAAAGGACAAAGGAAATAGGAAAAAAGTACATGCAACTATACTTAAATCAAACTTTTACTTGACTAGCAAGAATATATTGGCAGATTCGACAACCTTCCCGAAGTTATTTCAAAATATTTTCTCCACCAAAGTTGTAGTTTCCTTCAAGAAATTTTTGGAATGGGCTGGATCATAACAATCGGACGTTGTTTGGATGGAAAAATACACAATTTACTGAAACAGAAGTGCCTTGCAACAATTCCAAAAATTTATTATTTAGTTATGTTTCCTAATTACTTTCTATTTCCTAATTTACTTGTCGTTAGTTTAGAAAGTGTTTAGTCTATTTAAAGGCATCCAAGCTATTGTAATATGGGATAAATTTTATGATTAATTTACCTTAAGTGTTTTGAAGAGAATTTTCTCTTTGGTTCTTTGCGAAAAACTCGATCTTCATCAAGTTAATTCTTGATAGATCAACTATGATAACTTTGGTTCTTACCGACAAGTTTTGTCTGGGTCAAGCTCTTTATTTGATAACTTAGATTGTGTCGGCAAGGCTCGATTGGGGTCAAGTTCCTTGTACTTGATTCAAAGGTTAAGTATCTTTTTCCGCATTGTTGAAGGGTCTCAGGTTTGATATACCCATGGTTTTCATCATTTGGTATAAGAGCTTTGGTTCCTTTATTTAAGTTTCTATCTTTATTTAAGCTTTCTTATTCTTCATTATTTCCTTATTTCCTTATTTTCTATCTTTCTATCTTTCTATCTTTTCTTATTCTTCTTTATTTCTTTATTTCCTATCTTTCTATCTTTATATCTTTTTATCAGAAAAAAAGAAAGCAAAAAAAAAAATGTATAAAAAAACGTAAAAAAAACTTTATTGAGTATAAAAAAGGAAAAGCATAGCAAAAAAAGTGGAAAAGGGAATAATATTTGCTTGTTGTATTTGTTGCTACTATTATAAAAAAACAAAATCTCGTTACTTTAAATAGTCTTACTATGTTTCGTCATCAATATTTGTTTCAAAGTTACCTCTTCTAATTTTGGTGACTTCAAAGTTATTCATTGACTTTCTTGCTATTACATCATTAGAGCAATACTTTATTATTATCATTCATCATTATACGTACATTTTTCCTTGAATCCCATCATTTCTTTCAAAATAGTTTGACTTTGACGATCTTGGAAGTTTGAATTCTTAGCTTAAAAGTTTGATCTTGATAGTTTTACTTGCTGAATATTTCTCCGGAATTGGGTTCTTACATAAAGAACTAAAAGAGAAAATTGAGAGGAAAAAGGCAAGAGTGTGAGACTATTTTGTAAAAGCTACTAGTTGAGAGAAATACGGGTGTGAGAGACATTGATTGAGTGTAAACACGTGAGGGAGTGAGTGAAGTCCGTATATTTTTGTATTTATTTGCTAACAGTTTATTTTGCTTCTTTTATTGAGAAATGAGTATGGATGAAAGTCAAATTAATGTTGAGTCCGAGAATGAGAGCAATAGTTACAAAAAGGAGTGGTATCTTAGAAAAAAACCAAGAAGAGGCAACCTAAGCAACATCAAGATAAAGTTTCCTTCTTTTCATGGTAAAAGTGATCTCGATTTATATTTGGAATGAGTATGAAAATTTGATCATAGTTATGATTGTTACAACTATATCGAGGAAAAGAAAATCAAATTGGCCTCAATGAAACTCATGGACTATCCAAGTACATGGTGGAATCAACTAGTAAAATTCAGAGAAGGCACGACGGTGAGAAGAAATGAAAACATGTATGCGTAAGAGATATGTTCCTAGTAATTATCATCGAGCAATTAAATATTTTCGTTGTCCAGGATTCGGCCACTATGCTTCAAATTGTCCGAATAAAAGAACAATGGTAATACGTGACAATGAGGATGTTGAAAGTGAGAACTCAAGTTATGGCGAGATGCCCCCACTAGAAGATTGTAGCAATGTGGAGGTAGAGGAACCTGTGAGAGGTAAACTTCTAGTTACTAGACGCTTGCTTAACGTTCAAGCCTAGGAAGATGGAGATGAAGTACAAAGAGAACAAATATTTCATACTAGATGCCACGTGAATAACAAGGTATGTACTGTGATAATTGATAGTGGGAGTTACACTAATGTTGCTAGTACTTTGTTAGTAGATAAGTTGGGATTGGAAACCGAAAAGCATCCAAAGTTACGAAACGAGTGAAAATTCCTATGTCCATTGGAAAATATCATGATGTGGTTCTTTGTGATTTTGTTCCTATGCAAGCAACATATATTTTATTAGGAAGACCATGAAAATTTGATCGAAAATTTAAGCATAATGGGTTCAAGAATGAATACAGCGTTGTTTGAGATGGTAAGACAATCATTCTCAAGCCACTTAAATCGTGGGAAGCTAATAAAGATGAAGAGAAAATTATAAGAGATTTCAAAATGAGAGAAAATTCAATATTTGAGAAAAAGAGTGAAAAAGAGAGCAATGAGAGAAAAATAGAGTGTGAGAGAAAAGAAGAAGAGAGTGGAAAAAAAGGTAAAGAGAGAAAACAAGAATGAGAGAGAAAACAAGAGGAGAGTGGGAAAATAAGTGGAATAGCAAGAAAAAGTGAGGTGAAAAGTGTGATGTTAGCAAGACAACAAGTACTTGTACTCTTGTACAAGGATGTTTATCTTTCTACTAACGAGCTACAACCCCTTTGTTTCTAAGTGTTGTTTCTACTCTTTCATAGGAATTTGAAGATGTGTTTCCCGAATAAGTTCAAAAGAAAAATGAAAATTACCGAATGTGTGTGGATTGTTGAGCTATCAACAGATCACGATAAAGTATCGACATCATATTCCAAGGTTAGATGACATGCTTGATAAATATCATGGTTCATGTTTATTTTCAAAAATAGATTTAAAGAATGGATATTACCAAATACAAATGAAAAAGGACGATGAATGGAAAACAACTTTTAAAACTAAGTATGGTCTTTATAAGTTGTTAGTGATGTTGTTTGGATTATCTAATGCACCAATTACTTTTATGAAATTAATGAATCATGTGCTAAGAGCTTTTATTGGAAAATTTATTGTTGTATACTTTGATGATATATTAATATATAGCAAAACCTTATATGCACATGTTGAACATTTGAATTTGGTTTTTATTGCTTTACGAGAAAATAAACTTTATGCTAACTAAAAGAAGTGCAATTTTTTGCATGGATTCGGTAGTTTTTCTTTGTTTTGTTGTTGGATCAAAAGGAATTTCACTGGATCAAGATAAGGTCAAGGCGATTCAAGAGTGGCCGAGACGAAAGAATGCAAGTGAGGTTAGGAGTTTCCATGGATTGTCAAGTTTTTATAGAAAGTTTTTTTGAGATTTTAGTACTATCAGGGCACCGTTAAATGATCCTTTTAAAAAGCATGCTGAATTTAAATTGACCAAAATACATGAACAGACTTCCTTCCTTCTAAAAGATAAACTTACTAGTGCATCGTTACTTGTGTTACCTAATTTTGATAAAGTATTTGAAATTGAATGTGATGCATCCGAGAAAGGTATTGGTGGTGTTTTGATGCAGGATTCCAAGCCAATTGCTTACTTTAGTGAAAAGCTTAATGAGGCTACTTTAAATTATCCGACATATGACAAAGAGTTGTATGCTTTAGTGAGAACTCTACAAACATGGAAATATTATGTGTGGCCAAAAGCATTCATTATTCATTCCGACCATGAAAGTTTGAAGTATTTGAAGTTACAAGGAAAATTACACAAAAGGCACGCAAAGTTGATGAAGTTCATTGAAACCTTTCCATATGTTATAAAGTACAAGAAAAGTAAGGAAAATATAGTTGCCGATGCATTACTCGAAGGTACGTACTTTTAACTTCCTTACAATCTAAATTGCTTGGATTTGAATTAGTTAAAGAATTATATGAAGTAGATTTGGATTTTGTTGAAATTTGAAAATTATGCGAAAATATTGCATATTTAGATTATTATAGACATGATTGTTATTTATTTAAAAAAAAACTTTGTGTTCCTAAATGTTCATTGAGAGAACTATTTGTTAGGGAAACTCATGCGGGAGGATTAATGAGACATTTTTTAGTGAGAAAAACCTTAATTGTTTTATGTGAGTACTTTTATTGGCAAAAAAATGAGACATGATGTGCAAGTAATTTGTGATAAATGTATTGAATGTAGGAAAGCTAAATCAAAAATCAAATCACGTGGAAAGTACATTCCTCTTCTAGTTTCTAGTCAACCTTGGATTGATATTTCGATGGATTTTGTTATTGGTTTTCCATAAACACAAAGTGGAAAGGGAAGTATTTTTGTAGTTGTTGATAGGTTTAGTAAGATGGCACATTTTATTGCATGCTCAAAAACTAATGATGCTACACATGTGCGGATCTTTTCTTTGAAGAGATTGTTCGGTTGCATGGTTTACCAAAAACAATTGTGAGTGATCAAGATGTTAAATTTTTAAGTCACTTTTTGGAGAACTTTGTGGAATATAACACTATCTTCTTTGTTAAGAGCAATTATTTCGAAGAATTTAAAACAATGGTATGTCTACAACATGTTGAATTTGCATATAATAGAGTCATTCATTCAACTACATTTTATTCACCATTTGAAATAGTGTATGCTTTTAATCCTTTAACTCTTATGGATATGTTGCCTTTGCCTACTAATGAGTTTGTTAATTTTGATGGAAAGAAAAAAGCATAATTCATTCGGGATTTGCATACAAAGGTCAGGGAGAATATAGATAAGAAAAATGAGCATTATGCGCGACAAGCAAACAAAAGCTGAATAAAAGTTATATTCGAGCCAGGAGATTGTATTTGGATTCACCTAAGGAAAGGAAGATTTGCAAGTAGAAGGAAAAATAAGTTGCAACTCGAGGAGATGGTCCTTTTCAAGTGTTGAAGCGAATCAATGACAATGCCTAAAAAATTGATTTGTCAACTGAATATGGTAATATAAGTGCCACTTTCAATGTTAGAGACTTATCTTTGTATGATGCAAGAGATTCGAGGATGAATCTTTTCGAGGAAGGAGGGAATGATGCAGATCAAGTGGTGACACAGATTAATCCCAATAAGAAATACCAATTGCAAGGAATTGGAGGTCAAATGACAAGGTCAAGAACCAAGAAAATACATGAAGCGTTATGTAGATTACTGGAGGAAATGAAAGAATCTATTCAACATCAAAACAAAATGCTTATTATATTAAGTGTTGAATAAGATATTGATATCATGCAAGGTGGTCAAAGACACAAGCTCAAGAGCCCAAGCCTAATACAAGATATTGAAGGGACAAAGGAAATAGGAAAGTACATGCACCTTTCCTTAAATCAAACGTTTACTTGACCTGCAAGAATATATTGGCAGATTCGACAACATTCCCAAAGCTAATTCAAAACTTTTTCGCCACCAAAGAAGCTGCCTTCAAGACGTTTTTTGATGTGCCACTGATTAGCACATCTAGAAGTGGAAGCAAACTATTTTCTAATGAGTTTGTTGATTTTGTATGAAGCTTGTTTTATAAAGGTTTAATCAAGAAGCCAAAGATGAAGGGCATGGTGAGCCCTAGTTTTCAAGTGGGGTTGATGCATTTCATGGGCCAACCACACTTGATGAAGGAAGAGGAGTTCAAGGATGGCACATTAAGGTGGCCCCAAATCACCAAAACATGAAAGGGAAAGCATGTTTTCCTTTTGACAACTTTGTGTAATAATTTAGTTAGTTTTATGTAATAATTAGGAGGATAATTAGTAGCTTAAATTTTTGAACATGTAAGGGTACTTAGTGTACCCGTGGCATGGAAGGGTGATCAAAACATCCATGGTGATGAAAACAACATTTCTGGTTTCGGCCCAAGCTGACCTTCGAGGCTTGTGCAGCTGTTTCGACCACCTTCCAGACCTGTTTTGGTCAAACGTTCTTCATACGAAATGTAGCCAGCATCTCAAGGTTTCCATCAAGCTGCAGAGCATTAATTTTTGAGAAAGATTTCCCGGTAAACCATCGCCATTACAGAGGCATCCAGAAGGGGTGGCTATCCGAGAACAGCCCACACACCTTCCATCATGCAACCAATAGCCACGGCCTAATGGAGTCCAATGAAGAGCTGAAGGATGGAGTCCAATTTGGAGCCTCTAAGGAGCGGCCTTACACGTGAAAAGATGAAGGAAAGCATTGGCCCAAAAAGGAAGATTGTCGGTTTTTATTTATTGTGGTTTTTTTTTTGAAAACCGGTTTTACTCTTCCTTGCATGGTTTGCGTGAAAACCATGCAAGTATGTTTGTCTCTCTCTTGTTGTAAGTTAGTAAACGTGGCTGCAAGTGGAAAGGTCTTAGGAAGCCTTAGGGGATGGGTTTTACCTTCCCTTAGTGACCATCACTCTTGTTAGTGATGAAAGTCAAGGGTGGGCCCCATTTACCATACCTTGATGTTGGTTTAGCACTTAGGACTATAGGTGATAATCATGTGCCTTTTGTAGCTCGTGGGAAGGAGGGTTTTTACCCTTCCTTTCTCAGCATTTGCAGATAGAAAATGTTGAATGTTGAAGCTTGAAGCTCTCCCCATTTTCTCTCACGGCAAAGCAAATTCAAGGTGAGTAATATCCTTGATCTTTGGTTTGTAACGGTGTTGGTGCCTTGCTAGAGCCACTAAGCCCTATTCCAATCTCCCTTCCTCACTTGTTTAGGATCAAAGGCGAGTTTGGAAGTCCCATAGCTAACCTTCCGTTTGTTATTGTGATTGTGTTGTTGCTTGTGTGTTGGTTGCTGTTTTTATCTACCCGAGTGGATTTCGTGCACTAAAAGTCCACTCTGTGTCATTTTCTATTTTTCGTGAGTAAAAACCCTAAATTTTTGGTTGTGAATTCTTCTTTCATGACCTGAAATTTCTGTTCTTTCCTTTTACCAAAACCCTTCGTCCATCAAAAGTTGTACTTACAACTTCCCCCTCATTCTGCCCGAGTTCTCGAAATCGAACAGTTTCTGTCCACCCATTTTCCAACCTACATATCTCCTAACCTACCATGTTTTTTTCATCAAACCACTTGCATTTTCTTTCCCTCATTGAATTTGTTTTCTGCCAATTTTTACATTCCCAGGTTTCCTGCATTTGAAGTTGTGCAGAAATCTTTACCCCTCCACGTCACTGTTTTCTGTTTTGTGTCTGTTTGTACACTCAAAAGTATTCCCCTGCCATTTTAAGTCCTCATGTGTTTTCAAGCTGAAAATTTGGCCCAGCTTAGTCCACTTCCTAAAGTTTCATTTGGCTGAGTTTATTTGACTTAATCCTGTATGCAATTGGAACATTAACCGTTACACCTCACTGTTTCTGTCTTGGACTTTCTCCTTGGCAGATTACTCTTGTGTCTTCTTTCTCCCGACACTTCTCATAACCCCGAGCGTGTCATTTTTGGAATGGGTTGGACATAAAAATCAGACGTCTTTTGGCTGGCACAATACATAATTTACCGAAATAGAAGTGCCCTGCAACAATTCCAAAAATTTATTATTTAGTTAAGTTTCCTAATTACTTTCTATTTCCTAATTTACTTGTTGTTAGTTTAGAAAGTGTTTAGCCTATTTAAAGGCATCCAAGCTATTTTAATAGGGGACAACTTTTATGATTAATTCACCTTGAGTGTTTTGGAGAGAATTTTCTCTTTGGTTCTTTTCGAAGAACTCGATCTTCATCAAGTTAATTCCTGATAGATCAACTTTGATAGCTTTGGTTCTTACCGACAAGTTCGGTCTGGGTCAAGCTCCTTGTTTGATCACTTTGGTTTCGTCGGCAAGGTCCGATTGGGGTCAAGTTTCTGGTACTTGATTCAAAGGTGATCCAAGTATCTTTTTCTGCATTGTGGAAAGCTCTCGGGTTTGATATACTCGTGATTCTTATCATCCCAAAAGCTCCCAAAGCCCAAAGAAAAAAAATCCCAAAGCACTAAGCTAAAAGCCAAAGGCCTAAGCCCTAATCCCTAAGCTATAAGTCCTAAGCTTGAAGCTTGAAGAACTATGCCCTAAACTCTGAGCCATAAGCCTTAAGCCTGAAGCCTAACACCCAAACCCCAAAGCTGAAAGCCATAGACACCATCCCTAAGCCTTAATCCATCACCCCTAGCCTAAACCCTTAGCCTAAAACCCTAAAGCCCGAAATCCCAAACCCCAAAGCCTAAAGCCCTAATCCATAAGCTCAAGCCCTAAGCTCAAAGCCCTAATCCTAAGCCTTAATCCTTATGCCCTAAGTGCTAAGCCATGATTCATAAGCCCTAAGCAATAAACGCTAGATACTAATCCATAAGCTTTAAGAATAAAGACTTATGCCATATGCCCTAAGCCCAAATCCTGAACCCCTAAGCCCTAATCTCTTATCCAAAACCCTGAGCCCTATGGCCTATGCCATATACCATAAGCTCAAATTCTAACGCCTAAACTCTAATCCAAAAGCCCTAATCCCAAGCCCTAATCAATAAGCCTAAAGCTATAAGCGCTAAACCCTTAGCCTTACACCATAAGCCTTATGCCAAAAGCCCTAAGCTCAATCCCAAAGCCAAAATCCCAAAAGGACTAAGCCCTAAGCCTAAAGCCTTGCCCTAACCCCTAAACCCTAGACCTAAGCAAAAAGCCAAAAACCCAAAACCAAAAGCCTAAAGCTAGCCCAAAGCCCAAACCTAAAGCCCTAAACTATAAGTGTAACGCTTAAAGTCCTTAGCCCAAACCCTTAAGCACTTATCTCTAGGACCTAACCAAGAAGCCCTAAACCCTAACCTTAAAGCCTAAAGCACAAGTTCCTAAGCCTAAAGCCCAAACCCTGAAGCCAAAAGCCTTAAGCCCTAATCACTAAGCCTTTATCCCTAAGCTCTAAGACTTTAGCCATAAGCCAAAAGCCCAAAGCTTACAGAATAAATCCAAAAGCCCAAAGCTCCAAGCTCTTAGCCCTGAGCCCAAAACCCTATGCCCAAAGCCCTAAGCACTGAGCCCTAAGCCCTAAGCCTAATGCCCTAAGCTCTTAGCCCAAAGCCCTAACCTCTAATCTCTAAGCCCTTAGACCAAATCCCTAAGCCCAAAATCCTACAATCTAAGCCCAAAGCCCTAAGTCGTAAGCCTAAAGACTTAAGTCCTATGCCAAAAGCCCAAAGCCAAAAGCAAGAATGACTAAGCATTAATGCCTAACCTCAAAGCCAAAATCCTAAGCCCTAATACCTCAGCTATAAGCCCTAAACTCGAAGGCCATAAAACTATGCCCTAACCCTAATCCCCAAGCCCAATGTTCTAAGCCCAAAGCCAAAGGCAAAAGCCCTAAGCTCTAAGCCTTAAGCTTTAATATTTATTGGCTGAGCCAAAACCATAAGCCCAAATCCCTACTCTCTAAGCCTAAAGTCATAAGCAATAACGCCAAAGACCTAAGCCCTGAGCCCAAAGCTCAAAGAAAAAATCCCTAAGGCCTAATCTCTAATCCCTCAGCCATAAGCTCTAAGATCAAGCAAAAAGTGCTATGTCCTAAACCCTAAACCTAAGACCAAAGCACTAGGCCTAAGCGAAAAGCCCAATGACCAAATCCCTAACTTATAACCCTTATGCCATAAGCCTAAAGCCCTAAGCTCTGAGCCAAAAGCCCTAGGATCTATTCTCTAGGACCTAAGCGAGAAGCCCTGAGCCCAAAGACATAACTCTAGGCCAAAAGCCATATGTTGTAAGCCTAAATCCCTAAGTCCCAAGCCCAAATCCCTAAGCCCTAACCCCAAAGCACTAACCCTAGGCCCCAATCTAAAAGCCCTAAACCCTAAGCCCAAACCCCAAAGCCTAAGCCTTAAGCCTTTAGCCTTTAGCCATAAGGCCCAAGCCCCAGCCCCAAGGCCCAAGCCCTAAGACCTAAGCACTAAGCCCTAATCTTAAGCCCTAAGCCCTAGGACCTAATTTGCAAGAAAGCAAAGAGTAGAGTGCTTCCTGAAGAGCTTTACATGCCACTACCCGTTCCTAGCCATCCTTGGGTGGAGGTAAGCATGGATTTTGTTCTAGGTCTTCCAAGGACTTGTAGAGAAAAAGATTCAATTATGGTGGTTGTTGATCATTTTTCTAAAATGGCTCACTTTGTGGCTTGTTCTAAGACCGATGAAGCTAATCATGTGTCTGAATTATTCTTCAAAGAAGTGGTGCATCTTCATGGCATTCTGAGATCTATTGTATCAGATCGGGATACTAAGTTCTTAAGTGGATTTTGGAAGACCTATGGAGGAGGGTTGGTACCAAATTTCTTTTTAGCACCTCTTATTATCCACAAACCGATGGGCAAACCGAGGTTGTCACAATCGCACCTTGGGAAGCTTATTAAGAAGCATTGTAAGTAAGAAGCTCACAAATTGGGATATCCAACTCTCATACATCGAATTTGCTTATAACCAAAGTGTTCATAGTGCTACTCAACAGACTCCATTCGAGGTAATGTATGGATTTAATCCTTTAACTCCTCTTGATTTAATTTCTTTGCCAACTAATGAGGTTATCAATCCAAATGGGGCTAAGAAAGCCGAACTAGTGAAGAATATGCACAAAAAAGTTAGTCATGATATTCAAAAGGCAAATGGTTCTTAGCTAAGTATGCAAATCGTGGAAGAAAGGAAGTGAATTTCAAGGTGTGAGACTTAGTTTGGTTGCACCTTCAAAAAGAAAGATTTGCTAAGCAAAGGGATTCTAAACTTGCACCGAGAGCTGACAGTCCTTTCAAAATTTTGGAGAAAGTATTTAAAAATGCTTACAAGCTTGAATTACCCTGAGATTATGGAGTGTCGGCTACCTTTAATGTTCAAGACCTATCTCCTCATTGTGGGGATGAATGGGAGGTTGATGAGGAAGTTCCGCCAATTGATTTAAGGTCAAATCCTCAAAAACAGGTGTATGATGACATGCCACGGGAAACGTTGCCTCAAGGAGCCGTCACTCGAAGTCGAGCCAAAAGATTTCATAATTTGTTTGTTCATTTTGCAGGGATCCTATCTAATGGAATATCATTCATGGAGCCTTCTTCTAATGATCAAGAGCAGCCCAAACATGTTATTTCATGGATGGATCAAGGAGAAGAAGTGAAATGGACCCGAGAAGATAGTGAACCAAGTTTTCTAGCCCGAGAAGATAGTGCACCCAGTTTCTACCATTGCATGGCCAATGCAATACTATTTCATTTACAAACTTTTTCTTTAGTATTAGCTCATTTCATTTCTAATTTCGTGCACATGGAATGACATTGGTATGACATAGGTTTTTATGGGTTTCTTATGAGTTTTGTGGGTTTCTTATGGGTTTTATGGGTTTCTACTTTTTTATTAGCAGCCAACTCTCTCCCTTCCCTTTGAGAGACTTTATTCTCCTCCGTGTAATGTTAGTTAGCTGCTAACAAATTGCTAGAATTTAGTTTTTTTTTTCAAGTTGAATGTAGTCACTATATTTGGCTTGATTCATTCAACTGAATGTGGCTATAATTTCAGCATACTTAGAGTCTATAAATACCTCACTTGAGGATGATTGTAAGGAGCTTTGTGATATTGAAAATTAGAGTGCATCGGCATTTCTCTGGAATTCATTTCCTAAGCTCCCTTCCAATCGACCTCTGGTGAGTCATATCCGTCCGTCTGATAAGAACCCAATTCAGCTTACTTCCACGCTAGTGAGTTGAGTTTTTCTTGCTACTTTTCATCATCCTTGCAAGGAAGAAAGGTTAGTAGCAAGTTTCATTTAGCTCTTTCCTCTGTTTTGTGATCATTATCCTCCATCAAACTCTCCAAAAATCATCCATAAAATTCCTCATCCCCAAACACATTCCGACCTCCATAAAATCAGCCAGCCTTCACCAAAACCATCCTTCCATTTTCAATTTTATGTCATAAGCCCTTAGCCCAAATCCCTAAGCTTAAAACCCTTAACTTTAAGCCTGAAGCTTGAAGTCGTAGGCCCCTACCTGTAGCCCTAATGCCTAAGCCCTAACCCTTGTGCCCTAAGCCCATATCCCTAAGCTCTAATCTCAAAGACCTAAGCCAAAAGCCCTAAGCCCAAAGCCCTACACTCCAAGCAAGAGCCCTAAGTTGTAAGCCTGAAGACTTAACCCCAATCCCAAAGCCCAAAGCTAAATCTATATGGCTTAAGCCCTAAGCTCAAAGCCTTAAGTAGTAAGCTCAAAGCAGAAATCCCTAAGCCCTAATCCAAAAGCCCAAAGCCTAGGGCCGAAGCCCTTTGCCATAAGCACTATGCCCTGAGCCCAAAGCACTAAGTCCTAAACCATAAGCCCTAAGCCCTAGGCCCTTTTTCCCAAAAGCCCTAAGTCCTTCGTCAAAAGACCTAACTATTAATCCTTGAGCCATAAGCCCAAAGCCCCAAATCCTATGTTGAATGCAAAAAACTCTTATGCTCTATCCCTAAGCAAGAAGCCCTAAGCCCTAAGCAAAAATCCTTAAGATCAAAGATCAGAGCCATGAGCACTAAGCCCAAAGTTATAATCCCTAAGCCTAAGCCCTAATCCCTAAACCCAAAGCCATAAATCTTAACTCTTGACCCCTAAACGCTAAGCCTAAGACAAAGCAAAAAGGTAAAAACCCAATCCATGAGCCTAAGCCCAAAGCCCAAAGCCCTAATCCATAAATCATGACCCTTATCCTTTAGCACTAAGCCCAAACCAAAAACCACAAAGCCCAAAGAACTAAGTCCAAAGCCCAAAGCCCTAAGCCCTAAGCCCCAAGCTGTAACCCTAAGCCCTAACTCTAAGCCTTAAAGCCCTAACCCTAAGCCCTAACCCTAAGCACTAAGCCATAACCTTAAGCCCTATGTCCTAAGCCATCAGCCTAAAGGCCAATGCCCTATGCCCTAAACTTAATGACCTAATTCTTGAGCCAAAATAGTTAACACTTAAGGCCTTAGCCCTAATCTGAAAGCCGTAAGCCTATGCTCTAATCGAAAGCCCAAAGCCCAAAGATCTAATTCTAAAGGCGTAATCCATATGACCAAAGCTTAAAGAACTAAGCCTTAAGCACAAAGGCCAAAGCTCTAACCCTTAGGCCCAAAGCGCAATGCCAAAAGCCTAAAGCCCTAAATCCTAAGCCCCAAAGCCCTAAGCCTAAAGCCTCAAGCCCGAAGCCCTAATCAATAAGCCCAAAGTCCTAAGCCATTAGCCCTAAGCCTTAATCCCAAAGCATTAAGCCATAATCTCTAAGATCTTAGAAGTCTAAAGCCTTACACTCTAAGCACTAAGCTCTAAGTCGTAAGAACGAAGACTTAACCCCTAAGCCCAAAGCACAAAGCCCAAAGGAAAAATGACTAAGCCCTAGTCCCTAAGCTCAAAGCAAATATCCTAAGCCATAATCCCTTAACTATAAGCCCTAAACTCGAAGGCCATAAAACTATGCCCTAAAGCCTAAGTCGTAAGCCAAAAGGCAAAAGCCCAAAGCCCAAATCCAAAATTCCTAAACTTTATGCTTAAACCTAAAAGCATAAGCCTCAATCCCTTAGCCATAAGCCCTAAGACAAAGCCCAAGCTCTATGCCCTAAACCATAAGCCCTAAGCCCTAAAATACTAGCACTAATTCCTAAGCACAAAGCAAAGTGACTAAAGCCCTAATATAAACCCAAAGTTGTAAGCTCTAAGACTAAAGCCCTAAGCCCTAAGCCCAGAGCCTAAAGTCCAAAGCCCTAAGCCTTATGCCCTGAGACTAAAGCCCTAAGCTCTTAGCCCAAAGCCCTAAGATCTATTCTCTATGACCTAAGTGAGAAGCCATAAACCCTAAGCCCAAAGCCTTATGTCGTAAGCCAAATCCCCAAGCCCCTAGCCCAAATTCCTAAGCCCCAAGCCCAAATCCATAACCCAAAGCCCATATATAAAAGCCCTAACCCCTAAACCCTAAGCCAAAAGCCCAAAGCCTAACCCCTAAGGCCTAAGACCTAGGACCTAAGCCCTATGCCCAGAGCCATAAGCCCTTAACCCTAATCACAAAACTTAAAGCCCATATCCAAAATCCCTTAGCCCAAAGCCTAACTTCTAGTCTCTCACCCCAAGCTCAAAGCCCTAAGCTTAAAACCCTTAATCGAAGCGTGAAGCCCGAAGACGTAATCCCTTAGACGTAGCCCTAAGGCCTAACCCCTATGCCCTAAGCACAAAGCCCTATGATCTGATCTTTAAGACCTAAGCCACAAGACCTAAGCCCAAAGCCCTACACTCTAAGCCTAGAGCCCTAAGTTGTAAGCCTAAAGACCTAAGCCGCAATCTCAAAGCCTAAAGCAAAAATCAACAAGATGTAAGCCCAAAGATCAAAGCCAAAAGCCTAAGCTCTAATCTCTTAGCCACAAGCCCTCCATAACCCCTATTCCTAAGCCCACCCCTAAGCCCTATGTCCTAAGCCCAAAGCCAAGAGCCAAAAGCCTAAAGCCAAGAGCCAAGAGCCAAGAGCCAAAAGCCTAAAGCCAAGAGCCAAGAGCCAAAAGCCAAAAGAAGATACCACAAGCCTTAAGCCTGAAGCCAAAAACCATAAGCTTTAATATCTAAGGACCTAAGCTAGAAGACCTAAGCCCAAAGGACAAAACCATAAGCCCAAAGCCTTAAGTAATAAGCCCAAAGCTTTAAGTAATAAGCCCAAAGCCTTAAGTAATAAGCCCAAAGCTGAAAGCCCTAAGTCCTAAGCAAAAAAACCAAAGCCTAAGCCTGAAGCGATTAGCAAATAAGCACTATGCCCTAAGCCCAAAGCACTATCCCCTAAGCCCTCAGCCCTACACCATTTGCCCTACGCCTGAAGCCCTAAGTCCTTCACCAAAACACCTAACCATTAATCCTTGATTCAAAATCCCAAAGCCTTAAGCTCAAGGCCCTAAATCCTAAGCCGAATGCACAAACCCGTATGCCCAATTCCTAGACCCTAAGCCCAAAGCCCTAAGCCCTAAGAAAAAAAAAGCCTTAAGATCGAAGATCAAAGCCCTAAAGCCTAAGCCCAAAGCCTTAATCCCTACGCCCTAAGCCCTAATCCCTAAACCCAAAGCCGTAAGTCTTAAGCCTTGAGCCGTAAACGATAAGCCTTGTGCCCTAAGTCCTAACACAAAGCATAAAGTTAAAAACATAATCTATAAGCCCTTAGCCATAAGTCATAAGCCCTAAACCCTAATTTGTATGCCCAAAGCCCAAAACTCTAAGCCCTAATCCCTAAACCATGACCCTTATGCTTAAGCCCTAAGCCCAAATCCAAAAGCAAAAAAGCCCAAAGACATAAGGCTAAAGCCTATAGCCCAAAGCCAAAAGCCCTAAGCCTTAAGCATAAAGTCGTAAACCAAATGCTTTACGCTTGATGCCCTTATCCTAATGCACTAAGCCTAAAGCTATAAGCCATAAGCGCTAAGCCCAAAGCCCTAATCCCAAGCTCTAAGCTCAATATCTATCCTCAAATCCAAAAAAACTATGCCCTAAGCCCTAAGCCCTATCCCCAAAGGCTTAGGCCCAACGCTTTAAGTACTAAGCTATAAGCCTACACCCTAGAAACAGAGCTCTAAGTCTTATCCCTAAGCCCAGAGCTCTAAGCCCTAAGATATTAGCCTAAAAGCCAAATCACAAAGACCTAGGCCTTATGACCTAAGCCTTAAGATGAATATGACCTAAGGCTTAAGCTAAAAGCACAAAGCCCTAAGTCATAATTCTAAGCCCAAAGCCAACCAGCCAAAAGGCCAAAACCTTAGCACTGAGCCTTGTGACCTAAAACTTAAGCCCAAATCGTTAACCCCTAAGGCCTAAGCCCTAATCTAAAATCCGAAATCCCAAAGCCCTAAGCAATAATGACATGCCACAGATTGGCATGCCAAGCGGAGCTATCACCCTTAGCCCGAGCTCGGAATTTTTCTAGTATGTTTGTTAATTTTACAGGAAAATTAATTGAAGAATTATACATTTCTAAGCCTACTTTTGAGGATCAAACAAGGCCAAAACACATGATAATTTGGCGTGGAGAAAAGGTGGATTTTCAACCAAAAACCGAGAGCTCCGGAATCAAGCCTGAAACCGAACCCGAACCCGATTGAAGTATCACGTTGCATGGCGAATTAGAGTCCCATGTAAAAGTGATCAAGGGTTCCACGACTCAACTCACCAGCATTTCCATGGATTTAAGGGATTTTATCGCATTTTTAGCTTAATTTTTACGTGAATTTTACGTTGGATATTTGGAGAACATGAGAGGGTTTCTCGGCTAGGTTTTATTTTGTTTATTTTTGCATGCTTGCATGTGGTTTTGCATGAGGAATTTTTGGCTAAGAGAAGGGTATTTTGGGCCAAGGAAGAAGGGAAAATTGGCTGAGGAGATTCAAGATCACGTGGCCTTCACATTCTTGCAATCTCATTGGTCCAATTTTCCCTCCTTTATTTCAATTTCCAGCATGCAAGTTGCATGCCTTTGGCCCTCAATTTTCCCTCCCTTTTTCCCACTCTTCTCAGCAGATAAAAACTCCCCCATGGCGTGATTGTAAGGGGAATTTGGAATTTGAATTGAAGAAGCTTTTAGCTCTCCCTCTCCCAAGACATTTTCCAACTTCAACCGCCAGCCGGCGATCCTCCTGCCACCGTGGTTCTTCAAGGGTTCCCTCCTCCGAGCTGGGGTTCACTTTTTGCTTCATAGTCTCCAGCCTTCCTCAAGGTCATAGGGTGAGCTTGAAGTCCATAAGCTCCTTCTTCCATCGTTGATTTCGTTTGATATTTCAATTCTTCCGCCGATTGTCAATTTCTGGCCACTGCTGACCCCTGTTACTGTTCCAATGCTTTCCGACCGATCTTTCTACGTGATTTCCATCTACGTGATTTCCCTCCTCCATAAGCTTTATCACTTATCTTCTTCCCAGAGTTCCACTAAAAATTTCAGCCATAAACTCGATCTCATCGTCGAGTTATCGCCGTCCAAATTCCATTTTCGATTCTGGAATTATCGGATTATCGTTTTCCATTTAACCTAACTTGATTCTCCCACTTCCTAAATCTAAAACCCCTCAATTGCTTGTAACTCTAGCCCAAAACCCCAACCCACAAGCCCAAAGCCAAATGCCCTAACCCAAAAGCCTAAAGCCCTAAGCCTAAAGCCCAAAGTCCTTAGAACAAAGCCCTAAGCCTAAAGCCCTAAGTCCTTAGAAAAAAGCCCTAGGCTCTAATCTCAAAGCACTATGCCAAAATTCGTAAGCCCAAAGACCTTAACTCCAATCCCAAAGCTCTAAGTCGTAAGCCCTCAGCACTAGATATAAGCCATAGCACAAAGCCTAAAGCCCAAAACCAAAAGCCTGAAGCCAAAAGCAAAAAGCCCTCACCCTTGATTCTTAATCTGCAAGCCAAAAGCCCTCACCCTTGATTCTTAATCTGCAAGCCAAAAGCCTTAAACTAATAGTTTGAATCCTAAGCTGAAAGGACTAATCCTTAAGCCCTAAACCCCGAGCAATAACAACTAAACTTAAAGCCCTGAGCTCAAAACTCTAAATGATAAGCCTAAGCCCAAAGTCCTAATTGAGAAGCTCTAAGCAATAAGCCTTAAGATCAAAGTTTAAAGCCCAAAGCCCTAAGCCTAAAGCCTTATCCTTAAGCCTGAAGCCCTAAGTCTTAATCCCTATGGCCTAGACGCTAAGCTCTAAGCCATAAGCCCTAACCCAAAGCACAAAGGAAAAAATCCCAATCCTTAGGCCTTAGGTCGTAAGCCATAAACCCTAATCTATATGCCCTGAGCCCAAAGCCCTAATCTCTAATTCCTTAATTGTGACCCTTATTGTTGAGCCATAAGCCCAAACCCAAAGAACAAAATCCCAAAGACCTTAACCCAAAGTCGAAAGTCCTAAGCCCTAATCCCTTAGCATAAAGCCCTAAGCTCAGTGCTCTAAGCCCTAAGCCCGAAGCCCATATCCCAATGCTCAAAGACGCCCTAACCACTAAACCCCATTCCCAAAGCACTAGTCACAAGCTCTAAGCTCTAAGTTTTAAACCATAAGCCCAGAGCTCTAAGCCTTAAGCATTGCCTAAAGGGCAAAGCTCAAAGTGCTTGCCCTTAGGACCTAATCCTTAAGCCCAATATGACCTAAGCCTTAAGTCAAAAGACCAAAGCCCAAAGCTCTAATCCCTAAGGCATAAGCTATAAGCTATCAGCCTAAAGGCCAAAGCCCTAATCCCTGAGCCTTATGGCCTAAGCCTTCAGCTCAAATCCTTAACCCTAAGCCCTAAGTCCAGATTTGAAAGCCTAAAGCCAAAAAGCCCTTGGCCCTAAGCTCCATGCTCTAATCTCGAAGCCCAGAGACAAAAGTCTAAATCCTAAAGCCCTACTCCATAGGCCCAAAGCCCTAAGCACTAAGCTCTAAGTGTAAATGCCAAAGCCCTTATCCTGAAGCCTTTAGCCCTAAGCCTTGTACCCTTAGCTTTGAGCCCTACGCCCTAACCCAAAAAGTCTTAAACACAAAGCCCAAAGGCCAAACCCCATGCCCAAATTGCAAAGCTCTAAGGTCTAAGCCCTAAGCCATAAGTCATAAGCCCTAAACCCTAATTTGTATGCCCAAAGCCCAAAACTCTAAGCCCTAATCCCTAAACCATGACCCTTATGTTTAAGCCCTAAGCCAAAATCCAAAAGCAAAAAAGCCCAAAGACATAAGCCGGAAGCCTATAGCCCAAAGCCAAAACCCTAAGCCTTAAGCATAGAGCCGTAAACCAAATGCTTTACGACTGATGCCCTTATCCTAATGCACTAAGCCTAAAGCTATAAGCCATAAGCGCTAAGCCCAAAGCCCTAATCCCAAGCTCTAAGCTCAATATCTATCCTCAAATCCCAAAACACTATGCCCTAAGCCCTATCCCCAAAGGCTGAGGCCCAACGCTTTAAGTACTAAGCTATATGCCCTACGCCCTACAACCAAAGCTCTAAGTCTTATCTCTAAGCCCAAAGCTCTAAGCTCTAAGATATTAGCCTAAAAGCCAAACCACAAAGCCCTAGGCCTTATGACCTAAGCCTTAAGATAAATGTGACCTCATCCTTAAGCTAAAAGCAAAAAGCCCTAAGTCATAACTCTAAGACAAAAGCCAACCAGCCAAAAGGGCAAAACCTTAGCATTGGGCCTTATGACCTAAAGGTTAAGCCCAAATCGTTAACCCCTAAGGCCTAAGCCCTAATCTAAAATCCTAAATCCCAAAGCCCTAAGCAATTAGCCTATGCTCTAATCCACCAAAGCCCTAAGCCCAAAACTCAAAGTTCTAGTCCTAAAGCCTAAATTCACAGGCCAAAAGCCTTAAACAATTAGCCCTAAGCGCAAAGGCCAAAGCACTAAAACAAAGCCTTCAGCCCTAAGCCTTGTACCCTAAGTTCTAAACCCTAAGCCTAAAGCCGAAAGCCCTATGCACAAGTCCTAATTCCCAAACCCAATGCCTAATGTACCCTAAGTTCTAAGGCCTAAGCCTAAAGCCTATAGCCCTAAGCACAAAGCTTAAAGCCCAAAGCCTAAAGCCTAATCCCTAAGCCCAAAACCCAATGCCCTAAGCTTAAAGCCTCTAGCCCAAAACCCCAACCCACAAGCCCAAAGCCAAATGCCCTAACCCAAAAGCCTAAAGCCCTAAGCCTAAAGCCCAAAGTCCTTAGAACAAAGCCCTAAGCCTAAAGCCCTAAGTCCTTAGAAAAAAGCCCTAGGCTCTAATCTCAAAGCACTATGCCAAAATTCGTAAGCCCAAAGACCTTAACTCCAATCCCAAAGCTCTAAGTCGTAAGCCCTCAGCACTAGATATAAGCCATAGCACAAAGCCTAAAGCCCAAAACCAAAAGCCTGAAGCCAAAAGCAAAAAGCCCTCACCCTTGATTCTTAATCTGCAAGCCAAAAGCCCTCACCCTTGATTCTTAATCTGCAAGCCAAAAGCCTTAAACTAATAGTTTGAATCCTAAGCTGAAAGGACTAATCCTTAGCCCTAAACCCCAAGCAATAACAACTAAACTTAAAGCCCTTAGCTCAAAACTCTAAATGATAAGCCTAAGCCCAAAGTCCTAATTGAGAAGCTCTAAGCAATAAGCCTTAAGATCAAAGTTTAAAGCCCAAAGCCCTAAACCTAAAGCCTTATCCTTAAGCCTGAAGCCCTAAGTCTTAATCCCTATGGGCTAGACGCTAAGCTCTAAGCCATAAGCCCTAACCCAAAGCACAAAGGAAAAAAACCCAATCCTTAGGCCTTAAGTTGTAAGCCATAAACCCTAATCTATATGCCCTAAGCCCAAAGCCCTAATCTCTAATTCCTTAATCGTGATCCTTATTGTTGAGCCATAAGCCCAAACCAAAAGAACAAAATCCCAAAGACCTAAACCCAAAGTCGAAAGCCCTAAGCTCAATGCTCTAAGCCCTAAGCCCTAAGCCCATATCCCAATGCACAAAGCCTAACGCCCTAACCACTAAACCTTATGCCCAAAGCACTAGTCCCAAGCTCTAAGCTCAATATTTAACACCCCAAACGTCAAATACTAAGCCCTAAGCTCTATCCCAAAAGCCTTAGGCCCTACGCTGTAAGTAGTAAGTTGTAAGCCTTACTCCCTAACCACTAAGCGCTACGCCCAAAACCCTAATCCCAAGCTCTAAGCTCAATATTTAATCCCCCCC
>QAOC01017633.1:71870-84195 GCA_003255005.1 Begonia fuchsioides
CCCCCCCCCCCAAACCCTGAACACTAAGCCCAAAGCTCCATCCCTAAAGCCTTGGGCCCTACTCTCTAAGTACTAAGTTGTAGCCTTACGCTCTAAAACTAAAGCTCTAAGTCTTAATCCATAAGCCCAGAGCTCTAAGCCTTAAGCCTTGCCTAAAGGGCAAAGCCCAAAGTGCTTGCCCTTAGGACCTAATCCTTAAGCCCAATATGACCTAAGCCTTAAGTTACATGCCACAGATTGGCATGCCAAGCGGAGAAATCACCCGAGCTTGGGCTTGAAATTTTTCTAATATGTTTGTTAATTTTGCAGGAATATTAATTGAATAATTATACATTGCTAAGCCAACTTTGGAGGATCAAACACCGCCAAAACACATGATTATTTGGCGTGGAGAAAAGGTGGATTTTCAACCAAAAACAGAGAGCTCCAGAATAAAGCCCCAACCCGAACCCGATTGAAGTACACATTGCATGGCGAGTTGGAGTCCCAGCAAAAGTGATCAAGGGTTCCACGACTCAACTCTCCAGCATTTACATGGATTGAAGGAATTTTATTACATTTTTAGCTTAAATTTTATGTGAATTTTACGTTGGATATTTGGAGAACCCGAGAGAGTTTCATGAGGTATTTTCAGCTAAGAGAAGGGTATTTTGGGCGACGAAAGAGGGGAAATTGGCTGAGGAGATTCAAGATCACGTGGCTTTCACATTCTTGCAATCTCATTGGTCCAATTTTCCTTCCTTTATTTCAATTTACAGCATGCAAGTTGCATGCCTTTGGCCCTCAATTTTCCCTCCCTTTTTCCTGCTGAGAAAAACCTCCCCCATTGCGTGATTGTAAGGACAATTTGGAATTTGAATTAAAGAAGCTTTTTAGCTCTCCCTTCTCGGGCATTTTCCAATTTCAGCAGGCAGCCGGAAGTTCCGTGGGTTCCCTTCAAGATTTCTCCCTCTGAGCTGGAGATCTCTTCTTGCTTCAAAGTCTTTAGGCTTCTTCAAGGACGTAGGGTGACCTTTTAGTCCATAAGCTCCTTCTTCCATCGTTGATTTGGTTTGCAATTTCATCTCCTCCGCTGTCCAGCATTTCTGGCCACCTCCCGACCACCGTTACTGTTCTATTACATTCCGACCAATCCATCCACGTGATTTCCTTCATTTTTGGAGGACTATTACATTACCTATCTTTTTCCCAGAGTTCCACTCAAAATTACAGCCCTAAACTCGATTGCATCTTTGAGTTATCTCCATCCAAATTCTAGTCCCAATTTTGGAATTATCGGATTATAATTTTTCCATTTAACCTAACCCGATTCTCCCACTTTTTAAATCTAAACCCCCTCCATTTCGTGTCATTTGGTATTAGAGCCATAAATCCCTCCCCACCTTTCACTTTACCTCAGTTTTTGTGTGATTTTAAGTTTGAAAGATGGCCTTGAGAAGTGGTTTCAGCCATCATCAAAACTTGGAAACCAGAGATAAAGAAACTCCCTTGTTAATGGTTATCCGAAGAGTACTTACTACTCAAATTCAACAAGAGGAACTCCAACGAGAAAATATCTTCCATAGTAGGTGTTTGATCCAAGAAAAGGTATGTTCACTTATTATTGATGGTGGTAGTTGCACTAACGTAGCATCTCGGGATTTAGTTGATAAATTGAAGTTGAAAAGTAGTTTACATCTGAAGCCTTATAAATTGCGTTGGATAAATGATAAGGAAGAACTCAAGGTTACTGAGCAAGTGTGCATTGATTTTTCTATTGGGAAGTATTAAGGTAAGGTGATGTGTGATGTGGTTCCAATGAGTGCAAGCCATGTATTACTCGGGAGACCATGGCAATACGATTAGAGGGCTATGCATAATGGATTCACAAATCAATACTCATTCAAATTTAATGGACGATCTATTAAATTAGTTCCTCTTGAACCGGATCAAGTGGCCAAGGATGAACTTGAGAAGGCGAAGAGCTTGGCCAAAACTAATTTGTTTATGAATAAGAAAGAGTTATTGAGAACTATTTTGGCAGGAAATCTGATGATACTTATATTATTCCGAGAAAGAACTGAAGAAATTGGAGAAATTCCTCAAGAGATACGAGAACTCCTTGAGGAGTATCAAGATGTATTCCTGGAAGACTTACCACTCGGTCTACCACCACTCTGGGGTATCGAACATCAAATAGATTTGCAACTGGGAGCAATCTTTCCAAACCGACCTTCTTATAGGTTGAATCTTGAGGAAGCTAAAGTATTACATCAACAAGTTTAAGAACTTCTCACTAAAGGGCATATCTGAGAGTCTTTCAGTCCTTGTTTCGTGCCAGCTTTATTGGTGCCAAAGAAGGATGGTAGTTTTCGAATGTGTGTTAACAGTCGGGCCATCAACCAAATCACTATTAAATATTGTTTTCCGATACCACGACTCGAGGATATGTTAGATGAACTCAGCGGAGTTTCTTGTTTTTCAAAGGTGGATCTAAAGAGTGGATATCACCAAATCCGCATGAAGGAAGGAGACGAATGGAAAACAACGTTTAAAACAAAGTACGGCCTCTACGAATGGTTAGTAATGCCTTTTGGGCTATCTAATGCCCCTAGTACTTTTATGAGGCTTATGCACTACGTACTTAAAGAATTTTTGGGAAAATTTGTGGTGGTTTATTTCGATGATATATTGATTTATAGCCTTGACATGCATAGTCACCGAGAACACCTTAAATTGTTGTTTGATAAACTCTGAGAATTTAAGCTTTTTTGGCAACTTGAAAAAATGCTCCTTTGAGCAACCAAGAATTCAATTCTTGGGATTTATTATATCCAAGGAGGGAATGGAAGTAGATGAAATCAAGGTGGAATCTATTCGGGATTGGCCCGTTCCAAGGTGTGTCTCGAATGTCCGAAGCTTCCACGGGTTAGCATCTCTTTACCGATGATTCATTCAAGGTTTTAGCTCCATTGTGTGGCTCCTTTGACGGATTGCACTAAGAAGGGAAGAGATTTCGAATAGACACCTAATTGTCAAGAGAGCTTTGAACTCATTAAGCACAAGCTTTGCAATGCACCCGTGCTAGGCCTTTCCGATTTCAACAAAGTTTTTGAAGTGGAATGTGATGCTTCCGGAGTCGGGATAGGTGCTGTCCTTATGCAAGAAGGAAGACAACTTGCATATTTTAGTGAGAAACTCAAGGGAGTTACCCTAAATTATTCGACCTATGACAAAGAGTTCTATGCGGTAATTCGAGCACTCGAGGTATGGCAACATTATTTGTTATCTAAAGAATTTATTATTCACTAGGATCATCAAGCTCTTAGGCACATTAAAAGTCAAGGAAAGCTGAATAGAAGGCGTGTCAAATGGGTGGAGTTTCTTGAGAGATACCCGTATATCATCAAATACAAGAAGGGTGAAGTAAATGTGGTCGTCGATTGACTATCGAGGAGGTATGTCCTTCTAACAGAATTATCCACTAAATTCCTTGGTTTTGAATGGATTAAGGAAGCATATAAAGTTGACCAAGATTTCAGCAAGTGGTATGAGTTGAGTGTCAACAAGGTGGATTGCGGATATTACCTCATGGATGGATTTCTTTTTAAAGGAGCTAAGTTATGTATTCCAAGTGGTGGCCTCCGGGATTCCCTTATCAAAGAAGCTCATGGTGGAGGGTTGGCTAGCCATTTTGGAGAGAAAAAAACTTTAGAGGCTCTTAAAGAGCAATTCTATTGGCCACACTTGTTTCGGGATATACATCGAATTATAGAAAAGTGCATTATATGTAAGAAAACCAAGAGCCGATTGCTTCCTCAAGGCTTGTATCTTCCACTTCCTGTGCCGAGTCATCCTTGGATGGAGGTTAGTATGGATTTCATACTCGGTCTTCCTCGAACTTGCAGGTCCAAAGACTCTATCATGGTTGTAGTAGATCGGTTCTCCAAGATGGCTCACTTCTTAGCTTGCTCCAAAACCAATGATGCACCACATGTGGCCGAGATTTATTTCAAAGAAGTGGTTTGTTTGCATGGGATACTGAAGACTATTGTTTCGGACCGATATACAAAATTTCTAAGCGCTTTTTGGAAGACTCTTTGGAGAAGGATTGGAACTAAACTACTTTTCAGCACCTCCTTCCATCCACAAACCGATGGACAAACGGAAGTTGTAAATAAGAAACTCTCGGATTGGGACCTTCAACTCCCTTATATTGAGTTTGCATACAACCGTAGCATTCATAGTGCTACCCGAACAAGCCCTTTTGAGGTGGTGTATGGTTTTAACCCCCTCACTCCTCTTGATTTGTTCCCCATTCGATCTAAGGAAATCAGCAATCCGGATGGTGCTAAGAAAGCCGAGATTATAAAAAAAACTGCACGAGAAGGTTAGTAAATCTACCCAAAGGGCTAATGAGAATTATGCTAAGTATGCAAACTGAGGTACGAAAGAAATTAATTTCAAAGTGGGGGATCTCGTGTGGTTATACTTGCGAAAAGAAAGATTTTCAAATCAAAAAGCTTCAAAGCTATCACCAAGAGCCGACGGTCCTTTCAAAATTGTCGAAAAAATCAATCCAAACACATACAAACTCGAGTTACTAGGAGATTACGGAGTTTCAGCCACATTTAATGTTCAAGATCATTCTCCCTTTGCTGGATTTGATAAGGATGAACAAGATGGAGATGACTTTCCATTGGATTTGAGGTCAAATCCTCAAGAACCCGGGGAGGATGACATGCCACGGATTGGCATACCAAGCGGAGCAATCACCCGAGCTCGAACTCGGAAGTTTTCTAATATGTTTGTTAATTTTGCAGGAAAATTAATTGAATAATTATACATTTCTAAGCTAACTTTGGAGGATCAAACAAGGCCAAAACACATGATAATTTGGCGTGGAGAAAAGGTGGATTTTAAACAAAAAACCAAGAGCTCCAGACTCAAGCCCGAACCCGAACCCGATTGAAGTACCACGTTGCATGGCGAGTTGGAGTCCCATGCGAAAGTGATCAAGGGTTCCACGACTTAACTCTCCAGCATTTACATGGATTGAAGGAATTTTATCGCATTTTTAGCTTAATATTTACCTAAATTTTACGTAAACAAGGCCAAAATGCTTGCACTTAGGACCTAATCCTTAAGCCTAATATGACCTAAGCTTTAAGTCTAAAGACGAAAGCGCAAAGCCCTAATCACGAAGGCCTATAAGCCATCAGCCTAAAGGCCAAAGCCCTAATCCCTGAGCCTTATGGCCTAAGCCTTAAGCTCAAATCCCTAACCCCTAAGCCCTAAGTCCTGATTTGAAAGCCTAAAGCCAAAAAGCCCTTAGCCCTAAGGTCTATGCTCTAATCTCGAAGCCCAGAGCAAAAAGGCTAAATCCTTAAGCCCTACTACATAGGCCCAAAGCCCTAAGCACTAAGCCCTAAGTGCAAACGCCAAAGCCCTTATCCTGAAGCCTTTAGCCCTAAGCCTTGTACCCTGAGCTTTGAGCCCTAAGCCCTAACCCAAAAGTCTTAAACACAAAGCCCAAAGGCCAAACCCCATGCCCAAATCGCAAAGCTCTAAGGTCAAAACCCTAATTTGTATGCCCAAACCCCAAAACTCTAAGCCCTAATCCCTAAACCATGACCCTTATGCTTAAGCCCTAAGCCCAAATCCAAAAGCAAAAAAGCCCAAAGACATAAGCCTAAAGCCTATAGCCCAAAGCCCCAAGCCCTAAGCCTTAAGCATAAAGCCATCAACCAAATGCTTTACGACTGATGCCCTTATCCTAATGCACTAAGCCTAAAGCTATAAGCCATAAGCGCTAAGCCCAAAGCCCTAATCCTAAGCTCTAAGCTCGATATTTATCCTCAAATCCCAAAACACTATGCCCTTATGACACGGAATGGAGGGGGTTTACATTTAGGAATTGGGAAAATTGGGTTAGGTTAAATGGAAAAACGATAATCCGATAATTCCAGTATCGGGACTGGAATTTGGACAGCGATAACTCGACAATACGATCGAGTTAGGGGCTGAAATTTTGAGTGGAAATGTGGGAAGAAGATAGGTGATAGTCCTCCAAAAATGAAGGAAATCTCGTGGATGGATCGGTCGGAATGTAATGGAACAGTAACGGCTTTTTTGGTGGTGGCCGGAAATCTGCCGGCAGAAAGAACTAAAACCAAACGAAAAATATTGATGAAAGGAAGAGCTTGTTACCTTCAACCTCACCCTAAAGTCCTTGAAAAAGGCTGTAGTATTGAAGCACCAAGAAATCTCCAGCTCGGAGGGAGGATTCCTTTGAGATAACCTACGGTGGCCGGAGGTGTGCCGGCTGCCGGTTTGAAGTTGGAAATGCCCATGAGAGGGAGATGCTCAAAGCAACTTTAATTCAAATTCAAAATTGAAAATTACAAGCAAGCATTGGGGGAGGTTTATCAGCTGAAAAGTGAGGAAAAAAAGGAGGGAAAATTATGAGCCAAAGTCATGCAACATGCATGCTGGAAATGAAAATAAAGGAGGGAAAATTGGACCAATGAGAATGCAAGAATGTGATGGCCACGTGATCTTGCACCCCTTCAGCCAATTTGCCCTTCTTTCTTTACCCAAAATACCCTTCTTTCAGCCAAGAATCCCTCATGCAAAACCCCATGCAAAAGCATGCAAAATAACTAAAATGTATCTAGCCGAGAAACCCTCTCGGGTTCTCCTAAAATGTAATGTAAAAATTAACGTAAAATTATACTAAAAATGCAATAAAATTCCTTCACTCCATTGAAGTGTTGATGAGTTGAGTCGTGGGACATTTGGTCACGTTTGCATGTGACTTTAACTCACCATGCAACGTGAACTTCAACCGGGTTCATGTGCGGGCTTGATTCCGGGAGGCTCGGTTCTTGGTTGTAAGTCCATGTTTTCTCCATGTCAATTAATCACGTGGTTTTGCCTTGTTTGATCCTCTTAAGTTGGCTTAGAAATGTATAGTTCATCAATTAATTTTCCTGCAAAATTAACAAATAGGTTAGAAAATTCATTCGGTATGCCAATCTGTGGCATGTCACCTAAGCCCTATCCCCAAAGGCTTAGGCCCAACGCTTTAAGTACTAAGCTATAAGCCCTACGCCCTACAACCAAAGCTCTAAGTCTTATCCCTAAGCCCAGAGCTCTAAGCCCTAAGATATTAGTCTAAACGCCAAATCACAAAGCGCTAGGCCTTATGACCTAAGCCTTAAGATAAATATGACCTAAGCCTTTAGCCAAAAGCACAAAGCCCTAAGTCATAACTCTAAGCACAAAGCCAACCAGCCAAAAGGCCAAAACCTTAGTACTGAGCCTTATGACCTAAAGCTTAAGCCCAAATCGTTAACCCCTAAGGCCTAAGCCATAACCTAAAATCCGAAAGACCAAAGCTGACATGCTCGGGGTTATGAGAAGTGTCGGGAGAAAGAAGACACAAGGGTAATCTCCCACGGAGAAAGTCCAAGACAGAAAAAGTGAGGTGTAACGGTTAATGTTCCAAATGCATACAAGATTAAGTCAAATAAACTCAGTCAAATGAAACTTTAGGAAGTGGACTAAGCTGGGCCAAATTTGCAGCTTGAAAACACGTTAGGACTTAAAATGGCACGGGAATACTTTTGAGTGTACAAACAGACACAAAACAGAAAACAGTGACGTGGAGGGGTAAAGATTTCTGGACAACTTCAAATGCAGGAAACCTGGGAATGTAAAAATTGGCAGAAAACAACTTCAATGAAAGGGGAAGAAAATGCAAGTGGTTTGATGAAAAAATACACGGTAGGTTAGGAGATATGTAGGTTGGAAAATGGATGGACAGAAACTGTTCGATTTCGGGAACTCGGGCAGAATGAGGGGGGAGTTGTAAGTACAACTTTTGATGGGGGAATGGTTTTGGTAAAAGGAAAGAACAGAAATTTCAGGCCATGAAAGAAGAATTCACAACAAAAAACTTAGGGTTTTTACTCACGAAAAATAGAAAATGACACAAAGTGGACTTTTAGTGCACGAAATCCACTCGGGTAGAAATAAAAACAGCAACCAACACACAAGCAACAACACAATCACAATAACAAACGGAAGGTTAGCTATGGGACTTCCAAACTCGCCTTTGATCCTAAACAAGTGAGGAAGGGAGATTGGAATAGGGCTTAGTGGGTCTAGCAAGGCACCAACACCGTTACAAACCAAAGATCAAGGATATTACTCACCTTGAATTTGCTTTGCCGTGAGAGAAAATGGGGCGAGCTTCAAGCTTCAACATTCAAAATTTTCTACCCTGAAAAATGCTGAGAAAGGGAGGTTAAAACCCTCCTTCCCACGAGCTACAAAGGGGCATAATGGCCTCCTACAAACCTAAGCAAATCACCATTAAAGAGGGATGGCAAGTGGGCGCCACAAGGACTTCTCCACCAAAAGAGAGGCATGGGCAGCTAAAACATGGCTGCAACCCATCCTAATACAACCCAACCTCCCACTTGCAGCCACTACACTAAACAAGAAACATCAAAGAAATAAACAACACATTCTTGCATGGTTTTCACGTAAACCATGCAAGGCAAAAAATACAATCGGGTTTTCAAAAAAAAAGAAATTTATAAACCCGAGACTTCCTTCATGCTCCTTGTTCGAAATTGACCTTTTTCCTTGATGATTCAGGAACTCCTTGGAAGGCTTCTTCTTTTAAGATTGGCGTTGGATAATCGGTTTTCTCCATGCATGGTGTCGGGTATGGCTTTGACATCAATTGGTGTTCTCGGCCGTCGGTTTGTTCTACTCCAAACTCCCATTGTAAGCAATGTTTGGAGAGTTTTTGATCCAGTTGTGAAGGAGCATCAAAACAAACAATGGAAGGGAAAGAAGTACCTGAAAAATCAACAAACAAGTTAGAAAAATATCTTGCACGGCTCCGAGTAATTGCCCCCTTCGGTTGTTGGTGAATCCCGGGCATATCAAAAGCCCTAAGCATAAGCCTATGCTCTAATCCACCAAAGCCCAAAGCCCAAAACTCAAAGTTCTAGTCCTAAAGCCCCAATTCATAGGCCAAAAGCCTTAAACAATTAGCCCTAAGCGCAAACAAAGCACTAAAACAAAGCCTTCAGCCCTAAGCCTTGTACCCTAAGTTCTAAGCCCTAAGCCTAAAGCTGAAAGCACTATGCACAAGGCCTAATGCCCAAACCCAATGCCCAATGTACCCTAAGTTCTAAGCCCAAAGCCTAAAGCCTAAGCCCTAAGCCCAAAATGCAATGCCCTAAGCTTAAAGCCTCTAGCCCAAAACCTCAACCCATAAGCCCAAAGCCAAATGCCCTAAGCCCAAATCCAAAAGCCCTAAGCCCTAAGCCATAAGCCTAAGAAAACTAGCTCTAAGTTCTAAGCCCTAAGCCAAAGGAAAAGTTTCAAGGCCCTAAGCACTAAGCCTTAAGTTGCAAGCCCTTAGCCAAAAGTACAAAGCCCTAGACATTAAACCTTAACCTCTAACCCCTAAGCCCTAAGTCCAAAGTCCTAAACCCTATGTCCTAAATCCTAAGCCCTAAGCCTAAATCCCTAAGCCTAAACCCATGAGCCCTAAGCTCTAAGCCAAAAGCCCTAATTCCTAAGCCCAAAGCCTAACCCTTAAGCCCTAATCCATAAGCCCATTTCCTTAAAAGCCCTACGCTGAAAGCCCTAATCCCTAAGCCATAAGCAGAAATCTCTAAGCCTAAAGCCCAATGCCATAAGCTTTAAGCTCTAACCCTTACCCCTTAGCTAAAAGGCCATAAACCTTAAACCCAAATTGTGAGCGTAAAGCACAAAGCCCTAAACCTTAAACCCAAATCCCTAAGCTAAAATCCCATAGTCATAAGCCAAAATACCTAAACCTTTAGCCTAAGGCCCTAAGCACTAAGCCCTTCATCCTAAGCCCCAAGCCCAAGGTCCAGGTCACTAAGTTCTAAACCCTTAAGCACTAAGTTCTTAGCCATAAGCCCAAATCTCAAAGCCCTAATTCCTAAAGTTTTAGCCCTAGGCCTTATCCCTAAGCTCTAAAGCCTAACCCTAAGTCCTAAGGCCTTAGCACTAAGCCCTAAGCAATATGCCATAGGTTCTAACCCTAAGCCCTAAAAGCAAAGCCCTTTCCCCTTAGTTGTAAGCCCATAGCTCTAACCCTTAAACCCTAAGCCCTAAGCCCAAAGCCCTAAGATCTAATACCTAAGCTCATTGCCTTAAATGCCCTATGCTAAAAGCCCTAAACCCTAAGCCCTAGGTCCAACACCCTAAGCCTAAAGCCCAATGTCATTAGCTCTCAGCTCTAACCCTTAGCCCTAACCCTTGAGCCCAATTAGAAGCTCTAAGAGCTAAGCCCAAAGCCCTAATCCATGAAGCTTGAGCCCTAAGTCCTAAGCTCTAAGACTAAAGCTCAAAGTAATAAGTTGTAAGCCCAAAGCCTTAAGCCCTAAGCTTTTAGCTCGAAGTCATAAGCCCTAATCCCAAAGCCCAAAGACCTTAGTTTGAAGCCCATCGCCCTAAGCTTAAAGTACAAAAGGCCAAAGCCAAAATTCCTAATCCCAGAGCCGCATGTCGTAATCCCTAGGCCCAAAGACCTAAACACTAAGCTCAAACCTCGTTGCCATAAGACTTAATCTCGGACCCTAAGCCCTAAGCCAAAACCCTTTACTCAAAGAGCTAAGCCCTAAGCACTAAGCACAAACCGCATTGCCATAAGACTTAGTTTTCTAAACCCTAAGCTCAGCCAAAAATTTTAAGCCAAAAGCCATAAGGCCTAGGCCCTAAGCTTTAAGCCCTTAACCATAAGTTGTAAGCCCAAAACCCTAAGCCCAAAGTCCTTAGCCCAAAGCCCTTGAAAAATATCCCTAATTTGTAAGCCATAAGCCCTAAGCCCTAAGCCTTAAGCTTTAACCCTTAATCCCCTAGCCTGGAACTCAAAGCCAAAAGTCCTAAGCCCTTAAGCCAAAGCCTAACCCCTAAGCCAAAGCCAGTAATAACCCCTTGCCCTAAGCCCTAACCCCTTGTCCTAGGCCCTACGTCCTACATTGTAAGCACCAAGCCCTAACCCCAAATCCTAAAGCTCAAAGCCATAACCTCTAACCCCTAAGCCCTATGTTAAAATCCTTAAGCTTAAGGCCAAAATCTCTAAGCCCTAAGCCAACCCCTAACCCTCATCCTTAAGACCTAAGCTCCATGCTCTATTCCAAAAACATAAAACCATATAGCCAAAGGCCTAAAGCCTTTAGCCCTAAGCAAAAAGCCATAAACCCTAAGCCTTAAGCCTTAAGCAATAAGGCCTTAGCCCTAAGTCCTTTAGAACTAAGTTTAACTACCAAAGTCATAAGCCCTAAGCCTAAAGCCCAAAGCCCTGAGCACTATGCTATAAGCCCTAAGCACTAAGCCTTAAACCCTAAGCCTTAGGCCCTAAGCCTTAACCCCTAAGCCATAAGCTCTTAGTCCTAAGCCTTAAGCTTAAAGCACAAAGCCATAATGACACACTCCAAGATGCGGAGGTGTCGGGAAGAGAGGAAATGACAACAATCTGCCGAGAGAAAGAAAGGTAGGCAGCAACATGGGATTGGAGCAAGGAGAACTCCAAACACATACAGGGGCTTTAGCTAGAAATTGGAGGACTTAAACCTTTGAGAGTGGGCTAAGTTTGGCCAAATTGACAGCTTAAAACACGTGCGGATCAACAAAAATACACGGAGGCAATTTTAAGTGCACAAATAGACAAAGCTGAAAGAAACAGTGTAGGGGTGTTGGGGAGACTTCTGCACAACTTCTAATGGAGGGAGTCTGTGACACGCTCGGGGTTATAAGAAGTGTCGGAAGAAAGAAGACACAAGAGTAATCTGCCAAGGAGAAAGTTCAAGACAGAAACAGTGAGGTGTAACGGTTAATGTTCCAAATGCATACAGGATTAAGTCAAATAAACTCAGCCAAATGAAACTTTAGGAAGTGGACTAAGCTGGGCCAAATTTTCAGCTTGAAAACACGTGAGGACTTAAAATGGCACGGGAATACTTTTGAGTGTACAAACAGACAGAAAACAGGGACGTGGAGGGGTAAAGATTTCTGCACAAATTTAAATGCAGGCAACCTGGGAATGTAAAAATTGGCAGAAAACAACTTCAATGAAAGGGGAAGAAAATGCAAGTGGTTTGATAAAAAAAAGACATGGTAGGTTAGGAGATATGTAGGTTGGAAAATGGATGGACAGAAACTGTTCGATTTCAGGAACTCGGGCAGAATGAGGGGGAAGTTGTAAGTACAACTTTTGATGGGGGAATGGTTTTGGTAAAAGGAAAGAACAGAAATTTCAGGCCATGAAAGAAGAATTCACAACCAAAAA
>QAOC01017634.1:0-84732 GCA_003255005.1 Begonia fuchsioides
ACGCGAAAAATTTACACGTTAATTTTTGCAGTCTTTACAGAAACATTCTTCTTTTTGACGACGGGGAGGCGAAGATTGCTGATTTTGGACTGGCAAAAAGGGCCGGCGAAAGTGTTGCGAAGACAGAGGATCGGTTTCAATGGAGGGGAACTCCGATTTACATGGCGCCGGAATCTGTTAACCACAACGAGTACGAGCCACCGTGTGATATTTGGGCTCTTGGTTGCGCAGTGGCGGAGATGGCCACAGGGAAACCCGCGTGGAATTTTTCGCCGGATATAAACGTTTATGCTCTGTTTTTACAAATCGGCGTCGGCGAAAAATTACCGGGGCTTCCAGAAAACATTTCGCCGGAGGGACACGATTTTCTAAGGAAATGTTTTGTGAGGGATCCCAAAAATAGGTGGACGGCGGAGATGCTTTTGCATCATCCTTTTGTAGCCACCGGCGAAAATAACGGCGCCGATGAGCAGTCGTTTTCGCCGAGATGTCCTCTAGACTACGGCGAGTGGTCCTCCTTACAGTCGTCGGTGAGTACCTGCTCTCTTTACAAGAGTTCACCTGAATCTTCACCGGAGTCCTGCCAACCATTCAAGACGGAATTAGTTTCGTGCTTCAGTTCGTCGACGACTTTGTCCAGCTTCTCTCCTCCGGCGGATCGTTTCCTACACCTGGTGACCGACGGTTCACCAGATTGGGCCGTTTCTGACAGTTGGCTGACCGTCAGGTGATATTCGCGATGATTCAGGGTAGCTAGATCAAAGAAATTCCGAATATCTTGGACGGTCAAGATGGAATTGCTTTATTTCTGACGCTGATTTATGTGGAACCATATTGACCTGTAGTTATTCAACGGTCCCGATTCATTAGTTCTCGTTAACACATAACCTATAGGTATTCCAATTTCAACGGTCTCAATTGGCCGGCCAACTGTACATGCTTGGATTCCGGTCCAAGAGATTCTTTATGATCATACGCTAATTAGTCAACTGTGAGAACCATGGCCCACAACTACGATATATCAAAATCTTTCAACAACGTTAAAAAAAACTCATATTGCCTGCGAACCGTGTTTAAATAACTTGATCTTAAAACATTTTTGACCAAACTATTAATTTCAAAAAATGAATTTGGCTAGTACCAAGCTTCTTAGAACTAACTATCTTTTTTATTAGGAGTAGACACAGGTCAATTCAGTGTAGTTTTATCTTAAAATAAAATTATAATCATTTTTGAAATTGGAAGCGAAAGTAACGGTTCTAGTGTGGTTCCAGTTTCAATCCGGTTTTATTTTATATATTTTTAAAAAAAATAAAATATAATAATAAAATATATATTTTTTATTTTATTTGACTTGAGTTTTAAGTAATTAGACGAGTTTATAACCAGTGTTTAGATTTATATAAGGTTTTATTAGGATCTGAGTCGAGTTTTGTTCGATTTTAAAACTTTTTTGACTTACGGTCTCAGTTTTTATTTCACAATTTTTTACTTATAAAAATCAAAATCATCACATAAATCATAGTTTTTTTTAAAGATTAAAATTAAAATTAAAATAAAACTGACATTTCTTATTCAATTGATAATTCTTAGAGTTTTGCGGATGAATAGAATATTTTACTACATCACTGCATACAGATTCCAAGAATCAAACCAGACAACAGTGTAAGAACTATTTACTTATGAGATGAGAGTGGAGGCGGTGGGTGAAGAGGTGCATGTAAGATAAGAAAATAGAAATACGGTGCATGTTGACCGGCGTTGATTTGACGGTGGCTGCCTACGTGAAAGCAGACGAATGGTTCAACAGTGCGTGGAAGGATAAGTGAATGATGTAGCTTTTGATGCAAAACGTGGCTAAAAAGAGGTGGAGTTCCGGCAATTCAAAGCTGCTTGAATTATTCATTTATTCCAAGAATCAAACAATTTGTGAAGCACGCCAAAATGGAACATCAAATATCGCTTTCTACAGAATCCGCCTTCACTGTGGATGTAAGACACCTGTTAAGGCTGTGTTCTAAAATCTAAACCACGGAATCCCCCGTCCATTTTTCTTCTCGTACGCTAAGCTAAACGACGCAGTTTCACCTATAATTATCACAACAATAACAAGTCAATTTCGCCGTATAGTTTTGGGGTTGGTTTTGCCCCAACTGTGGGAGTCCTAAATCATAGGACGGTCTTCTCCTTCCCCGAGGAACGCAGGTCTTCATCTAGAAATATAAGATAGAAGCTCTCTCTCTCTCTCATCGAACATGAAGGCATGCAATCGTCTCTCTCTCTCTCTTTAGTTTGGAGTCTCTGTTTATTCTTTAGTTTTTGCTTTTCTGGTTTCTTCTGTAACTCAACCTCTGTTCTTTTAATGGCAGGGTCTCAGAAGTTTCCTTCTCCTTCAAATCCAGCTTCTGATCGTCGCGCTTTGTCTCTTCACCTTCTCTTCATCTCTCGAGGTTCGCCTGCGTCCACCATTTCAGTTTTTCTTTTTTTGTATTCTCTTCCCCTCCATTGATTAACCTTCTTTCTCTCCAGATCGGAGAAACTTGCTCCACCGACGGCCAAAATCAATGCGACGCCGGCCTAATATGTCAGAGCTGCAATCCGAACGGAAATACTCGATTGAGATTATTAGAACTTTTATTTAATTTTGCGTAAGGCTTTGTCAACAAAAACAGAAGAATTTTTATTAATCAGAAGATAAATCATACGTTTACAACTTGTTCAAATAGCAACAAGATGAAAAACTGTTTGAGCAAAAAATAAGGCAAAACTTAACAAACTTTAGCCATAAATAACAAATTGCTTAAACTCATTCTTATTTTCTAGAAACTTATTTGACTAAATAAAATCATAAATTGACAGCAAATAAACACGTTTTCAACACTCCTCCTTGTTTACTTGCTGCACATTCCGAGTCTGTTTCGTAGATCTTCAAATTTAACAAGTGGCAATGGCTTGGTGAAGATGTCTGCAACTTGATCTTCTGTCTTGACGTAAGTGAGAGTAACCTCTCCTTGTTTTTGTACGTCTCTGACATAAAACAGTTTGATGTTCGAGATAACAATTGCAGCTTGATTGTCGACATAGATCTTGGTACTATTTTCTTGTTCTAGTTTCAAGTCAACTAGAATCTTTCTCAGCCAAACAACTTGATTGACAACTCATGTTGCTGCAATGAATTCGACTTCTGCAATTGATTGAGCTACTGTTTCTTGCTTCTTTGAACTCCATGAGAACACCCCTGAACCAAAGTTGAAACAGTAACCTGAAGTGTTCTTCATATCATCACATGAACCTCTCCAGTCACTGTCACAGAACCCACTCAATTTGAGCTCCTTCTTCATGATAAACTTGATACCAAGTTTCCAAGTTCCCTTGATGTATCTAATGACTCTCTTGGCTGCTATCATGTGTGTTTCTCTGGGGCAGTGTATGAATCTAGAAAGTATACTTACTGCATTAAGTATATCAGGCCTGGTATTGGTCAAATACATGAGACATCCAACCATGCTTCTGTAGGTAAGAGCTGAGACTTGAGCAGTGCCATCTTCCTTGATTAGCTTTTCCTTCTGGTTCATGGGAGTGCTCATTTCTTTGCATTCTGCAAGCTTGAACTTCTTCGTTAACTCCTTAGCATACTTCTTTTGGCAGATAAACACTTCACCCTGTTCTTGCTTGATTTCCATTCCCAGAAAATATGTTATTAAACCAAAATCAGTCATTTCGAATACTTTTTCCATTTCTGTTTTGAGCTTGTTGATCTGATCAGCATTACTTCCAGTGACTAGTAGATCATCTACGTAGAGAGAGATGATTAAAATATCTGACTTATCTTGCTTGACATACAAAGTGAGTTCAGATGGACTTTTCTTGAAATTCAGGCTGGTTAGGTGATCATCAATCTTGCTGTACCAAGCTCTAGGAGCCTGCTTCAGTCCATATAGAGCTTTCTTGAGCAGGTACACCTTGCCATCTTCTCATCCTTGGATGAAGCCTTTTGGCTGCTCGACGTAGATTTCTTCTTGTAGCTCACCGTTGAGGAAGGCTGACTTGACATCTAGCTGATGTACTTTCCAATCCTTTTGAGCAGCGATGGCTAGAAGTAGTCTAATGGTGTCGAGTCTAGCTACCGATGCAAAGGTATCAGAGTAATCAACACCGAATACTTGAGCATATCCTTTGACCACAAGCCTAGCTTTGAGCTTGTTCAAGGAACCATCGGAGTTGAGCTTGGTTCGATACACCCACTTCACTCCTATGATCTTTCTGTTTGGAGGTTAGTCGACCAACTCCCAGGTATTGTTTTTGTTGATCATGTGTATCTCTTCCTTCATTGCTTCTATCCACTTCTTGTTCTTCTTGGCCTCTGAATAGCTTTCTGGCTCACACACAGCTACATTGCATCGCTGATAGATATCAGTGAGCAACCTTGTGCCTCTAGGTGGCGTGTTGTCCATAATCTCATCTTCTGACAACTCTTCAACCTTTTTGTTGATGTTGATCTTTAGGCTTTTGGCTGATCTCTTTTAAGTCATCCCAGCTCAATTCTTCATCTTCCATAAAACAAACATCCCTGCTTACAATTACCTTTCCAGTTTGTGGCTGAAATATCTTGTAAGCTTTTGCAACTGGACTATAACCAATGAAGATTCCAGGAAGGGCTCTTCTAGCCAACTTGTCTTGATTGACTTGAGGAACACGTGTAAAGCATAAACAACCAAATATTTTGACAAGTTTGAGAGATGGCTTTCTTTCATACCAGGCTTCAAATGGAGTTTGATCTTTGAGAGCTCTTGTAGGCAATCTGTTTTGTAGAAAGACTGTTGTATTTGATGCTTCTGCCCAAAATTTCTTTGGCAGATTTTTCTCAAAGAGCATGCATCTGGTCATCTCTAATATGAACCTGTTTTTTCTTTCAACAACTCTATTTTGCTAAGCAGTGTAGAGGGCTGCAAGCTGATGCTCAATTCCATCTTCTTCACAGAATTTGTTAAATTCTAATGAAGTGAACTCCTTGCCATTGTCTGATCTGAGTTGCTGAATTTTGCAGCTACTTTCATTTTCCACTTGAGCCTTGAACTTCCAGAACACTTGAGCTACTTCTGATTTTTGCTTCATGAAAAAAATCCAACACATCCTTGAGTAGTCATCAATAAACGCAGCATAATACCTGTTACCGCTTAATGAAGGTGTCATTTTTGGCCCTGAGATATCAGTGTGGACCAATTGCAGCTTCCTTGAAGCTCTCCAGACTGTTTTTGGAAATGGCTTCCTTGCTAGCTTGCCTTGTTGACAAATATGACATGTTTTTGAGTGATCTTGTAGGTTTGGAAGATCCCTGACTAGCTCCTTCCTTTGAACTTCGAGAAGCCCCTTGTAGTGAATGTGGCCGAGACGCTTGTGCCATAAATCATTGTAGTTGCTTTTGATAGAAATGCTATGTGCTCCTCCTCCATTGGATTTAGAGCAAAACTCTTCCCTTGCATTTTCACCTTGAACATGTCTCTGCCATCTCCATCTTTGATTAAGCACGGTCTATTTTCGAATAGAACTTTGAAGCCTTTTTCCATTAATTGACCAACACTTAACAAGTTTTGATCAATCTTTAGTACAAGCAGTACATCTGTAATAATCTTTGTACCAAAACAGCTTGTGATGACAACATCTCTTTTACCCTTTACCTCCAAATGCTCACCATTATCAATCCTCACTTTCTTAATTTCCGAGCTTCTCAAATCTCTGAAGAGCTCCATGTCAAAAGTCATGTGGTTGGTACATCCACTGTCCACCCGCCAATGTTCACAAGAATTTGAACTCATGAAACAAGAGGCTGTGAACAATTGCTCTTCCTCTTCTACTTTTTGATCAACCACCTTGGCTTCTTCATTTTGTTGATGAGGCTTGGTTCTGCAGATCACAGCTTCATGACCCTGTTGATTGCATTTGGTACACCTTGCATCTGGTCTTTTCCAGCACCTGAAAGGAGGATGTCCCTTCTTTCCACAGTGAGGTGGATAAGATTTTTTTGAATCTCCTCCTTTGCCTTTCTGAAAGCTTCTGTTAGACCCTTCTCCATTTTGTTGGTGATGTTTGAAGTCCTTCTTCTTCTTGTATTTGTTGTTGTCGTAGTGTTTGGCTGGTAATGCTCCTTCCACTACTCCTTCTTGTCTCGTGGTTCTTCTTTGCTCCTGAGCTTGAAGAGCATTTAAGAGCTCTGCTAGTGTGATCTTTGACACATCTTTTGTGTTTTCAAGAGTTGTGATTGAGGCTTCAAACTTCTCTGGCACGGTTACAAGCAGCTTCTCCACAATTCTTGAGTCTGTCAGTGTAGATCCAAGCAATCTGACTTTGTTGGCTATGCTGAGAAGTTTGTCAGAGTAGTCTTTCACAGACTCTGACTCTTTTACTTTTTGCAGCTCAAAGTCTCTTATCAGATTTAGTGTCTTCGTGCCTCTGATTCTGTCATCTCCTTCATACTCTTCCTTGAGGTAGTCCAAGATTTCCTTAGCAGTTTTCAACGCCATTATTCTTGTGAAAATGGTCGGTGTCACTGCAGCAAGTAGACAGGCTTTTGCTTTGGATTTCTTGGTCTTCTTCTCCTTATGCAGCTTCATCTGAGCCACCATAGGATTCATCGAGAGTGCTAGCCACCATAGGATTCATCGAGAGTGCTGGAACTTTGTAGTCTTCTTCTACTGCTTCTCATAGATCGAAGGCCTCGAGATGAGTCTCCATTCTTACGGTTCACATCTGGTAGTTTTCTCCATCGAACTTTGGCGGATTCATCGAGGAAAAACTTGACTCTTCTTCCATTTGATCTCCCATAGATTAGAACTCACAGATCCCTTAAGAATAAAGCTCTGGTACCAAATTTTTGAAACTTTTATTTAAT
Source organism: Begonia fuchsioides (assembly GCA_003255005.1). Classification (NCBI taxonomy): domain Eukaryota; kingdom Viridiplantae; phylum Streptophyta; class Magnoliopsida; order Cucurbitales; family Begoniaceae; genus Begonia; species Begonia fuchsioides. The sequence continues at coordinate 6,890 of QAOC01017634.1, forward strand.
TTTGCGTAAGACTTTGTCAACAAAAACAGAAGAATTTTTATTAATCAGAAGATCATAAATCATATGTTTACAATTTGTTCAAATAGCAACAAGATGAAAAACTATTTCAGCAAAAAATAAGGCAAAACTTAACAAACTTTAACGAGAAATAACAAATTGTTTAAACTGATTTTTATTCTCAAGAAACTTATTTGACTAAATAAAATAATTAATTGACAGCAAATAGACACGTTTTCAACAGAGATGCATCCTCACGAATCCAATAATCCCGACGTCAAGAGTATGTTCTTCTTCTTCCGTAAATGTCCGACGGCGATATCGAATTCCAATTTTATATTTCAACAACGATTCTATTTTTCTGTTTTGTTAGGTGAAAGCCCTACCGTTCAACCGATACTCGTTCCGACCAGCTTAATGTAAGCACGAACTGCTTTTTCTGTGTTTCGGCCGAGAAACTGATCCCCGATTTTGACTTTTTCGTCTCGGCATATTCGCATGACATGTTCCTCAACTTTTCCTTCTTTATTTCCAAACACCGGAAGAATCTTCACCGCTCCGTTTGAACATCTTTTCGTTGGGTAATATTATTAAATATAGTTTATTCCTATATATGGAAGAACAAAAGACGATTCAAGACTCCTAAGTAAGACGCATATCTTATTTCCTAATTTGTCATTTTGATTGCATTTTTAAATTTAGTAGTTGATAATATGACATTTTTAGAAATCAACGAACATCCTGCAATTCTGTACACGTTCCAAAAGGTAAGCCGAGATTAACCGAAATAAACATATTCCGTAAAATCCGAGATTAATGACATGTTTTTTAAGATTCATTTCTTTCTAGATCACTTCAAGTAAATCACTATGCATAGATCACGGTTTTTTTGGTTGTTGAATATGATCGGATAACACAGAACGGAGTTCGGGGGCTTACGTTGGATATGTACGACTTCGAGGGCGACATTTGGCTGTGTCACTCAACCGGTGGACAGTGTTACAATTTCACAGCATTTGTAAGCCAGAATTCAATTGATCAAACCATAGGTTATACGAGTTATTAAATGCTAACTTTCCTTATTGTGCTTGGGATAGTAGCAACCCGCAATTAACGTGATGAACGAAATCAGATCGTTTTTGGATGACAACCCGACGGAGATCATCACCATCTTCATCGAGGATTATGTGACTTCTTCAATGGGTTTAACTAAGCTCTTCAACGCCTCGTCTCTGACCAAATACTTGTTCCCTTTGTCCCGGTTTCCACAAGACGGTGGAGACTGGCCGACGGTCGATGACATGGTTCAAAAGAATCAGCGGTTGGTCGTTTTCACGTCCAAAGCATCCAAGGAGGCGTCCGAGGGCATTGCCTACCAGTGGAAGTACGCTGTCGAAAATCAATGTAGGAGTTCTTTTATTATCATGCAAGTTTTAGCCTAGTTCTCGAGTAAAAATCTTTTGATTCGATTATATAGACGGAGATAGAGGGATGATTCCGGGAATTGTTCACAACGGCCAGAGTCGTCTCCGTTGAATTCGACAACAAAATCACGGTATCTTATGAACTATTTCCCCGATGACCCAAACGTGGGGGAAGCTTGTGCTCAGAACTCGGCTCCTTTACTTGGCATGATGACCGCATGCTATGACGCAGCAGCTAAACGTTGGCCGAATTTCATAGCCGTTGATTACTACAAGGTTTATATTCACCTTCAATTTCGGAAATTCATATGCAAAATATAAAACATGTTTTTTTTCGATATAATGTTTTTCAAACATGTAGAGAAGTGGCGGAGGAGCCCCGGAAGCTTCGGACGAAGCGAACGGCCATCTTACGTGCGGTTGTAATAGCATCGCTTATTGCAAGGTTTGCTTTCTAATTCCTAGAAGTTATAATTGAGATGTGTTTTCAAAAGCTGTTGGAGAAACAACAAAATATGGTTTTTTCAGAAATTATTCTACAAATAATTATCGGAAATCTGTTATTGATGTGTTTTTGAATTAACCACCAGCAAAACGCTACATTTGGAGCGTGAGATAATCCACCGATTTCCCCGCCGCCACCAGTAGCTCTGAACACGACAGACTCAACCGGAATTGCTGCACCGTCTAATTCCCAGAATGAAGCTATGCAAATAGCGGTCATAGTCGGAGTCATACTATGCATGATTTCAGACACCCTTAACTCTTAGGCTGATGCCCGAGAATCGCTCGAGAACAAGACAGTTTTGTCTATGTATTCTTGGCGTCATTTCGAAAACAGGTTTTACTAGTTGTAAAATGAAACGCTATGAACAAAAAAAGTCAGAGCAGGTGAGAGATTCTAGTTACACAAACTCAATCGAAGATGAAAACAGGTTCGACCAAAAAGAAGAATCCAACAACAGAAGAATTATCGGAAGATCAAAAGCTTGAAAGCTGTAATAAATCTAAGACAGAGAGGCTTTACAGCAAGCACATTCACGTGAATGATATGAATGGGGATGTTCATAATGAGAAAACATGGATTTGATGAGTTGGGGCCGTGCTCGTGTTCCTCGAGGGACAGTCACATTATGATTTAGCAGCCCCACTGGCTCACTGTTTTTGTTTTGGTTCAAAACATCTAATAAACACCGCCAAAGTAGAGAACTTGTTTTGGATTATTCATAGTATTCCACGACAGAACATGTAGTAATTCCACAACTTTTATCCACACAATGATTGAAGTGAGCTCGTACCTGTTCTTGCTAATCTCAGCAACTACTAGTCCATGGTTTCTGTTTTTGTGCCATTCAGCGTTTCCTCTTTGCTGTCGTTGGTTTAGCTGATGGAATTAATCCCCCTCGACTCCCTCCCGCCTTTTTGATCCTGAAAAAGAGACCCCTCGAACCGAATTGAGTTGAAAAAATTGTCATATGGGATTGTTAAACTAGATACCGAATGGAGCGGATCTTAGTCCATACGTTTTTCGGGGTAGCCCCTTCGGCCTCGAGCATGTGAATCACGTATCCCATTTTCGGCCGCTTTTGTGCATTTGGGTCAATGCAGCGCAAAGCTACGAGAAGAGCTCGTTTTAGAGCTCTTGTAGCAGGCTTTTCTTTGAGCTTTGGATCCAATACTTCCTCTGGCCTCCGTTCCGAAACCATTCTCTTAAGCCAATCTACCAAATTCACCTGAAAAAATGTAGAAGAAAATCAGCATAACAATAGATTTCTACCAGAAAGATATAATGCAGGTTATATAGACCACACCTCATCCGCTGGTCTACCATAATCGACCGGGTTTCTTCCTGAAATAATCTCCATAATGAGAATTCCAAAACCATACACATCGCTTCGTTCATTCAACATACCAGTGCTCGCATATTCAGGAGCTACATAGCTGCAAAGTTGACGAAAAACGATAGCAATATGGCGGCTAATGTTGGCAAGGAAAGAATTATCATACATACCCAAATGTCCCCATCACTCGAGTTGTTACGTAGCTATGATCCGAGGTCAGGAGCTTGGCAAGACCGAAGTCCGATACCTTGGGATTCCACTGTTTATCGAGTAAAACATTGCTTGATTTAATGTCTCGATGAACCACTTTGGGCTCTAATCCCTCGTGCAGGTAAGCTAAACTGCACGATTGATTCATAAACCTTAAGCAGAACAAAAAAAACCAATGCAAAATAGCAGCAAACATGATTTCAGTCGTACCCTTTTGCTGTTCCTAAGATGATGTTCATTCGAATCTCCCAGGTTAATGGGCTGACTGGACCAACATCCCCGTGAAGCCATTGCTCTAAGTTTCCATTGTCGATGTACTCATATACAAGCATCCTGTCAGATGAAAAGCAAGAAGATAACAATGATGAAACAAAGCTGGTCTAATACGCAAGAACCAAGGAGAGGATTCAGTAAGAAATCAATGGCGATGAAGCTGATTGGGACGCACCTATGAGCTCCTTCAGCACAATAACCAAGCAATCTAACTAAATTTTTATGTCGAACTCTTCCAATTGCTTCCACTTCCACTTTGAACTCTCTCTCAGCTTGTCCCCTGATAAAGAAATTCATCATTCCCAAGCTTAATTCTTCACCCAAATTAGCTATCATTTAATTGGCTATTGGAGGATTGAATTTATGAAGTTTAAGAGGAAATCAATGAAGAAGAAATACTTGTTGTTGAGCAAATTTTTTACGGCAATCTGAGTTCCATCCTCCAGAACGCCATGGTAAACGATTCCATATCCGCCTTCACCGATTACCTTCTCGTGAGCAAAGCCATTTGTTGAAGCTTCGAGCTCTCTGAGAGTATACCAATGCCCCCACCCTAAATGCGAAACTTCAGGAATCACCACAGGAACTTGATCGGTTCCGCATCGTGCTTCTCCGCTCCCGTGTGAAGATGAAGAACCAGCAACGCATTCTGGGTAAGAAATTCTGTGATCCTTCCCAATTTCAATGTTTATTTTGTTGTAACCGCTAGGCCGTTCTTCGTCTTCCCGAACCGTGAGCAACGATTGCCATTCGGTGACGGGTAACAAATCCGATTCCCGGTGGTGATCGGCCTGAATTTGGGCTCGAGTCTGCTTGTTTTCTGGGTAATGTTGATTTGAAAACCCGCCATTGTCCTCTCTGATCTCCTGGATTTCCTTCGAAACTTGTGGGATAGTGGATTTCTTACAGATCTTCCTCTTTGAGCGTTTCGAGGCCAGCCAAATCGAAAGAACAAAGAGGAAGAGCACAAACGCAGCTCCAACACAAACCCCAACAACGACCCACAATCTCAGGCCAAAAATGGAGGTCTGCCTGGAAAGCTGGTCATTCATGAAGCCTGCACTGTGATTGGACTCGCGGAACTGTCCTCTCCTCAATGTCGGGACTGAAACAATGAGCTCATTCTCTCATGCTCTTGCCAGAGCAGGAACCCACTCAATTCAACTGATATAGCCCATCAGTCGAGAGCAAAGAGGGACGATAGTGGCGAAAAAGGTCGAAAGAAAAAGAGAAGGACGGGAGAGAGAGATGAGGCTATTGCAGTGCAGCTGGCAATGATGGGCCTGTTTGGATCTTGAAAATCTCCATACTTACTGTTTCATCAGGAAACCAGTGGAACTTGGAAGGTCCTCTGAATCTCCCGATTTTCACAAAAATGGCAAAATCTAAACTTGGTCAACGGTCATATTGTTTTAATTAATGTATTTTCTAAGACATTAAATTAATGAAGAATGATAAAGTAGGCAATGGGCCAATGGCCTATTTGGCCTAATTTAACTTATTTTTACTTAGAAATAAAATCAAAATTAGAATTTATGATGTTGCTGATGAGCAATCGATCAATCTAATATACTTAATCATATGCCTAATCTTAAAGCTCTTGAAAGCTGTGAATATAATAGCTTATAACAAGTTTGAGTGATGTCGCAGCTTATAACGCAAATACGACGTAAAATATCTACTCTTGCGTAGCTAATCCAAAGGCTTGACAATTCATGAAATAACAGAGCATCCTTAATACGTTTGTCACGACTAGAATGTATTTTCTATAAAAATGATCATTCTTTGAACGTCTAATGCAGATGCATTCACTTTTGACCTTACATCAACGTTCGAAGAGCTTCAATTTGATTTTCGATCGCTTAAGCCTTTTTGACTATTTTGGTTAAATGCAAGCTCATTTTTAGATTTAACCCAAAAGTTTATTACGTGAAGTCTAGAATGATTCAAAGTGGAGATGTAACTCGTATTAATGGAGGTTAACAATCTTACGTCATAAGGAAACAATGAAAAATGAGAGTGGTCATAGCCCGATTTGAACTGGTTCCTCCAAGAACCGGGACCATTGCCTAATAAAAATATATGTATTTTTTGCCTCTTTGAGTTGGATTTTCGTAAATTGAGTTGGGTTCATATTTAGAGTTAGGTGTATATGGGGTTTTTTTAACCCCATGAATGTCAAATAAACATTGAACTTCAAATAATACAAATAGAGTCAAAAAATTACACTGGCAAAGGGTTGCTAGTAAAAGGATCCTGCATCAACCTGGTTGCATGCTCAATTCCGGGCGGATACCTCCAAATCGGATCCGTCTACAAGCCGGCAATGTGGATCGGTTAAGCTTGTGCGTGCGATGGGTGGAATAAACGAAGAACTGGGTTGTCCATCTCGGTCCAATTGAGATCTATCTAGCATTGCCAAATCAAGAGGCTCTCTTATCTCCCCGAAGTCCATTATCGTATTGCCAAGTTGGTCGGCTCCGGCAATCTCAACCCATTTTGGAGCACAATATGGACCACGTTGGAATTTAGTCCGAATTTTTTCTGCAAAATTGAGAGATCAACATTGATACATAAGTTGCAATGCCCTCCCTCGAAGTTCTTCGGTTATTCTTTGAACTATGCTTGAACTATGAAATCCCATTGAAAATTTTCTGTAATTTCTTTTTCACTTGAAAGGGTAAGTGGATCGTACGCTTAGTGCAACTTTAGGAAACAAAGGAAACATTTTCGAGACCAAGGGCATATTCATCTATTCTGAGTTCTAATTCTTAACATATGAAGATTGTCTATGAAAGTTTTCATAAAGTTATACGGCCTACTAACCTGCATTTGGAGTTGAAGCTGCTTGAGATAGCCGATAGCATCCTCGACGTCTCATCGGTCTGGCAATTTAAGATGAAATTAAATGGGACAAAAGCAAGGATACCAAATTGAGAATCTGATTTGTTATGCATGATCCTGCCTTGTTGGAGTTGGGAATCAGATTCTGCAACGCCTTCATTTTCTCATTGATCTTTCTTCTCCTCCTCTGCTGAAAATTATGTGCATAACAAGGCCAGATACGGTAAATAAAGTGCAAGAATGCTGAATCAGCCTTGGAGTTTAAGTGTATTTTGCGAAAAAGAAATGACCTTTTCTGATAAATTATGAACTTCTGCAGCTCTGCTTCTTTTGGATGACCTGCATTTCATGGATTTTACTGGAAACTGTCCCATGAATCTCTTGCGATCCTTTCGATTGCAATGCCAGTCACATTGCCAAATTATGCATTTAAAAAAACGTTACATTCTTTAGCTAACTTTGACAAACTAGATACTACGATCTTACGCAAATAAACAGTGTTAAGGCAAGGGATATAATAAAAAAAGTACCTCACTGTCACAGTCATCTTGGTCAGGATCACTCTCCTTCGCTCCAAACAGAGGAAAATGAATGATCTGCCTTCGGCCATTTGCAGATACCAAAACGCTTCACGCAAGAGGATGGTGGAATAGGACCAATGGATGATCGAAAGGCAGAGATGTCGCCACCCGCCACTACCGGAGGAGACGAATGGCGATTTACTTTAGTCGAAGCCATGTTATTGCTGGTGTTCACATATATACGAGACGGCGAAGATGATGAAAATGAGAAGGCCGACTGCTCGCGCCAGAAGAAAAAGTGGGAGAAGGTGTAAATTAGCAGGCTTTTCCGGTGGTGTTGGTCGGACGCTGAACACAATTCCATCCTCTTAGCTGAGTTGGAACCAATTTTATTAATCCTCAACATCCTTAAAAAAATGTCTAATTCATGTCTTTAATTAGCCAAAATGTATAATTACAAAAACAAATGAATAAATAAAAACACAATCTTTGAGGATTGGTGGGCCGTGCGACAACATATGCTCGATGCAAGATGTAATGTTTCTTGTATTTTTAACCCAATAATGTTCATTTTAGGCTCGACTCTTCACATATTTATAATTAGATTTATAATTGACTCTTTCTCCATGGGTCAACCCCTCACAATACAAATTATACAAAGTCTATAATCCAAAGCGATGATAGATTGTGCATCACATTGATATGAGTCATCACCTAATAATACAACATATTGAGTTGTTCTTGCGATCACCACAATTTATTTCACTTGAAGAAGGCTTGACATTCTCGTTGGAACAATCGACATATTATGTATTAAGTCTCTTTGTACTCTCAATACTGTTGTCTAATTTTAGTAAGAGATCTTACGAATTTGAGGTTTGAATTACAACAAAAAGTGCATTGTATTGAGTAGGGAATGAAACTTTAATATATACAACATAAATTATATTCTCCTAAACAAAGTGAGATTGTGCAATCTACTCATATGGTCTACACTCTTACAATCAACAACATATTAGGTCGTTATTTGTTGTCTAAGCTAATATGATTCTTTGGACAAACAAGATCTCACTATTCAAATCATTTTTAATTTTTGAACTAATTTGTGGAAGTCTAGGAATGAACTAACACCATAGTATATATTTGGTTCCGCTCTTTGTCGAGTCTCGTCGTTCCCATTAATTATATGTATATTTTTAAATTTTTAATATAAACTAATTAAATTTAAAAAAAAATATTTAAATTGCAATAAACCATTTACTTAAGTATTATATTTTAATAAGTTGGAAGTTACTGTACGAGGAATTATGGTTTGCACAAATCGAAACTGATAAATTGATTGATTCAAGTTATTTGGTTTGAAATCTGAAACCCTAATTGCAATAAATCTTTTTAATTAATCATTTTTCAACACCGCCCCTAACCTATGGCCCACGACCACATCCGATTTCCCATTTTATCCCCATTTCATACCACAAAAGAGGGAGGATAATGACATTTCATGGACCAGTTTGCATATGTGCAAACAAAGTCAAGTCCGACGGTATCCGTCCACCGACCACCGACCACCGCCCACCGTCCACGACCACCGACCTACCACTATCTGGCACTTGGTTTCTAATATTAATTTAATGAAATAATTATTCTAATAATAAAGAAAATTCAGTCAGATTTGTCGCTGTATATATATATATAGTTAGATCTCATCAGCAGTGAAGAATAGTACAAGGGTTGTTCAGTAACCACTAAGCAAGGCTTGGTGGCCAACTAGAACCATAAACAACCCAACGTCTCTCTCTCTCAAAATGAGCAGAAACCCTTTGATGGCACGTTTTATGGTGATTGAGTTTTTCATGTGATGAATATATATTCATTAAGTTTGGAGCTTCGTGGAGTTGTGTGTTAGAGAGAGAAGGTGAATTGGCAATGGAGGGTGGAGAGGAAGAGAGAGAAGCTCTGAGAAAAAGAGAACCGGAGAACGAGAGAGTGTACAGAGGGATAAGGATGAGGAAATGGGGTAAGTGGGTGGCTGAGATACGAGAACCCAATAAGCGCTCAAGGATATGGCTTGGTTCTTACTCTTCTCCGGTGGCCGCCGCTCGTGCTTACGACACCGCCGTCTTCCATCTCCGTGGCCCTTCCGCTCGCCTGAACTTTCCTGAGTTTTTATCCCACGCGACCCGAGTTCTCTCCCCCGGAGATATCTCTGCGGCGTACATACGGAAGATTGCGACGGAAGTCGGCTCTCGAGTGGACGCCGTTGAAAGCTCCCTCCGTCGCCGTACCCGGCGTCCGACGACGGCGAAGATCGAGCACAACTCCGGAGACGCGTACTTTGAAGTTGACTTGAATAAAGTACCAGACCCGGAATATTTGGAGTACGAGTTAAGCTGATCGATCGATTAAGCTGACAGCGCCTGCCATCTTCTGCCGTGTAAATATGGCCAAAGATCGTCAAATAGGTTAAATTCCAGTGGCTTGCTCTCTGCGATTGACTTCTCCATAGCTGTAACTTCACCCTGGCAAAGAACGCTGAATTTTATGCACAATAAGTTACAGCTCTCCAGACTTGTTTTGGTTTTGGTTTTATTCTTTGTAGTTTTAGTTGCACTACGATGGACATGTTACGAGGGATGTTGATTTTTTAATCGTAGTCACTACAATTATGGAACTAATTCACGTTAGTCCGTGTCACCAATGGCACAATAACGGATCTCATGGTACATAATCAATGAAATTGTCACTGTGTGTAAGGGTCTTTTATGGGATTGCAATCCCGATCCAGCTCTGTCTAACCTTAATATGTATGTAGGACTTTCCACATTGACATAGTTTCATAATAGGCAAACTCTTTTTTGTTCAGAAAATTACGCTATGGCTTTAAGAAAAACAAAGGTTTAGAATAGATTCTTCGGATAGAAAAAGTCGTCATCCCAGTTTATTATCAATGGTCGAAGGCATTTATTATTTCTGTATTTCGATCTAGATCAAATAAAGTTTTAAATTCTAACACTATAATCCTATCGTTTTGATTATAACTTGCTCATGGAGAGCCTCATCAACCATCAAGCTAAATCACGAACCCAACAATCTTCTTCGCGGAGGGCCGAGGACGGAGTCTGCAAGATCCATTTAATCATACTTCGTAGATTTTATGGAAGTGACCCCTAATTGTAACAACTATTCCTGAAAACCCTAATTCTCTCTTGCTATGCTTCAACAATTCTTAAGCCCCCGTTCTAAGTGACGATTCTTCGGCGTGCTCAAGTTTATAACCATTTTGTGCTTTGCTCAAATTTATGACGATTCAATTCAATGCAATTTATCCTGATCATGTAATAACGCCGCGAAAAAATTGCCAATGGAAACAATTAAAATAAAAGATTATATGTATTACCTAAAATCTCTTTCTTAGACATGGACATGAGCTGGTTTGACCTGGATTATCTAGAAATAAAACTGGAGTCAGAACTCACGGTTTTGAAATTTTGAACTAGAATAGTTGGTTTCAGTTTCAACCAATTTTATTTTATATTAAAATATAATAATAAATATATTTTTTTGTTGGGTTTGAGTGATTGAGTATGTTTATAACCAATTTTAGGATTTATATCGAATTTAATTATAGTTTGAATCAGATTTTACTCGATTTTAAAAATTAGAATTAATATCGGATTGAAACTAATAGTTCTAGTCTAGTTTATAATTCGAGTCCAATTTGTCCATCCCTACTCTCTCTTCGTATTCCTCAACTGCCTTGTGGGAAATAGGTTTTGGCTAAAAATATACTTTTTTAACCTATGAGAATGAATGGTCACCGAATTACACGCACATATAATTTACCTATACTATTATTATGGTGACATACCATTACATTTACACCATGTAGTTTGGTAATAAATTTGTAAGTATTGTTGTGAGCTGCCCAAAAACATAAAAATTTGTTCGTTTGACATCTAAACTTCAAGCTCGTGTTTTTCTATCAAGAACCGATTAATTCTTTACTTAACTAATAATGTAAACCCTTGTAAAATTAATAAATGTTATATTTATTTATTTATTTATTTTATTATATATTAATCTCATACGATTTATGAACGATGTAATGCATATAATTAATTTCAACTCAGTAAGATGAGTTTCACAAATATATGAGATCGACAAGATAATGGATAAGACTTAATTTCATTGAATACAATGAAAGTTAGAGTATTTTTACCAAACACTTTAATAAATTTTTCTGACAATAATCACTTAAAACTTTTTGAATTCCTCAAAATAAATTTTTATAATGCTTGCACTCTAAAAATGAAAATAGTTGAAGAGGTTAAATCACGGTGACTCAACGGCCCAGAGATAAGAGACATTTACTTAATATTTCAATGAACTACCTTAATATTGGGGGTAACAACTATCATATTAGAACAGCGCAGACGTCGAACTTAGACTCTTGTACCTAATCTACTATCTCTGAGCTAACTGAACTTGCCCGTGAGGAGTTTTATCATTATTTATCACTCGTCAACCTTACTCAACTCAAATCTCTCTTGATCGTTCGTTAACCTCGTTATCAATAAATGTAAGTTTAATTGTAAGTTTTTCAAATTAATTTTCATGTTTTAGTTTGATTTTTCATGCATTCGATATTAAACTTAATCTAAATATTTAATTTTAAAGAATATAGACTAAGTAGAATTTACGATCGAAAAATTTGTGATAACAAAATTTAATGTTTAAAGTTTTATATGCATAATTAAAAAGTTTGATACGGGGTTATTAGACGTTTAAAGTGTTAAGTGAAATTAAAATAATGAATAATGAGCACTGAGTTGACGTAATTAGGTCTAATCCCATGCGTCAATAAAAAATAAAAAATTGGGAGCCCCAACGAGGGTATGTATTGGGTTCAGAGTGAGGTCTTCACAGTCATTAAGTAATGCATGAAAACCACCCTCAAAAGAAACCCTTCTGTCAGGATGGTTGAAGAAATCCCATACTGGAAACCCTACTCTTTCTTCGTCTACGGTACGGACAGCAAAAACACAACCCTAAAAGCCAGAACCTCTTGTTTCACTTTACTCTCTTTCTTTTTCCCCTTTCCAGCTCTCTTCCCTTTTCCTTTTTTTCGTCTTGTCCCCATTCTTTCCATCCATATCAGGCTGTCCTCTTAAACCTGTACGCCCATTTGCTCTCTCTCTCTCGGCAGTGTTTCGTAGATCCGATACAAGAGAGAGAAGATTGCTTGTTTATCAATTATGTTAGAAAAAAGAGTTGCCGTTCAGAAGCAAACATCGAGACAAACTTGATGCGGATAATATATTTGTTGGATTGCATAAAATAGGAAAGCAGACGCCATGATATTACACACGAGTCATGAATGAAAAGCTCTGTGATGACGCTGCGAATGACGAAATACTGAGTAATCATGGGAACAAACCCTAATAATTAATTGAATACAAGAATATCGAAACCACTTTTTTTAATTTTACGTAAGTAATTGGATCTTAGTCTATCAACTATTCTAGAGTTTTAAAATAACCCTGTTAGAAGCTGATTATTGTTGTTAGAATCTTGCGGCCTGTGTTCACGACTGTTCCAGTTTGAATGTTGGGGGTTTAATGGCTGATGAATGGTCCACCTCGCCATAATAATAGCAGTGTCTTGACTGCTTTTGGGTAGGAGAGAATTGATTCAAAGGACGTTGATGGAGACTAGTCATCGCCAAATTCGCTCATATTTCCAAGGCCACTCACCAAATCCCATTTCTTATAAACCTGATTTTCCGTCTTTTAATAGAAATTTAAATCTTTTAGTTAACTACGTTTTTCAACGTGAATAATCGTTCACCTCCGGGAGGAAACTCCACTTTCCTATAGAGCAAGCAAACGAGACAAACTTGCTCGGTTAGGTGTCGAGCCGAGCTAGGCTCGGACCGGATCAGTACTGAGCCTGACTCGCTCGAGCCCGAGCCGAGCTCGACGGATAAGGCTCGCGAGCCTAACGAGCCAGGCTCGTCAGGCTCGTCAGGGCCGTCCGTCGCCTCGCCTCGTCGGTCGTTCGCGTCGTCTCCTCGTCGGATCTCGTCGCCAAGTCGGTCGTTCGCGTCGTCGCCTCGCCGTCCGTCGTCGCCTGGCTCTCACCTCGTCGCAGATTGTCGTTGTCGCGGCGTCGGCGAGGGAGCGAGAAAGAGAGAGACGATTCACGATTATCGACCCCTCGGCACCACCTCTCTCTCTCTCTCTCAGTCTCTCTCTCTCTCAAACAACCTACGTGGGATGATTGCAACGGTCTGATGATTCTAATTCTCTCAAGCTCTCGATTCTAATTCTCGTAACTACTTTCTCGTGTGTTGATGATTTATTCAAGCATTAACAAATTACTCATCGACGTATGTTTTATCTGTAATATATCGTTAATTAATCGTCAAAATTACGATTAACATCGAATTAATTTTTTTCTAATATTTTTCCAGGAATCGTATTTGTGGAATTAAAGATTTATTGTCACGTACAAGTCAACATCGACCCGAGTAATTGGTGAACGTATCAATTTATTTATTATTTTTATCGAAATGGATTCGAGAAACATAGAATATGTTACTAATTCGGATGATGATATTCAAGAAATTGGCACAAATAATCCGACATTTTTAATTAGACAAACATCTGCACAAGCATCCACGTCATCACTTCCCCGTCCCAAAAAAATAAAAACGTCTGATGTTTGGAATCATTTTTAAATTGTCGAAATAAATGTCAGAGGAAAATTAGAAAATCGAGCACAATGTAAGTATTGTGCAAAAAATTATGCTTACAAATCGACGACTAGTAAGATTCGTAGACATAATCAACATTGTCACGCACACGAGCAAAAACCCGATAAAAGACAATTACAATTATCGGCTAGCGGTTCTAATCCAAAGGGTCCCCGAATCGGGGTTCAAAGTCCCCGTCTCATGAAAAGTGAATGAACATGGACTTCGAACCCCGATTCGGAGTCCCCGTTCTAATCCGAAGGGTCTCCGAATCAGGGTTCGAAGTCCCTGTTTCATGGAAGTCGACGAACGGGTTCGAAGCCCTTGTTTCATGGAAAGTCGACGAACGTGGACTTCTAACCCCGATTCGGGGACCACGTTCTAATCCGAAGGGTCCCCGAATCGGGGTTCGAAGTTCCCGTTTCATGAAAGTCGACGAACAGAGACTTTCAACCTCGATTCGGGGACCCCGTTCTAATCCGAAGAGTCCTCGAATCGAGGTTCGAAGTCCCTGTTTCATGGAAAGTCGACGAACGGGGACTTCCAACCCCGATTCGGGGTCCCCGTTCTAATCCGTAAGGTTCCCAAATCGAGGTTCGAAGTTCCCGTTCATCGATTTTTCAATAAGAGGTCGACACCTTCTATCGGTCGACCCATTTAAGAAGCGGTCGACCAATAGAATTTGAGACAATTTATAATGATTATTTTTGAGGCTCGTTTTCGAGAGTTGAGCTCGCTCGGCTCGAATAGGCTCGACTCGAATAGCTCGGCAGGCTCAACGAGCCGATCGAGACCGGGCTTAGCTCGTTCGAGCCGGCAAAAGCCCGGTCTCGATCGGCTCGTTTGACGGCTCTAGGTACAGTAAAACAATGGCAAGTCCAAAGGATAATTTTTTTTTGAAGTACAAAAAATCAGCCTGAACACTAATTATCTAGGGTTGAAGATTTCTCACCTTTGTTAGTTTGACCGACGACCAACTTTTGCTATGACGCAATTTTGTCAATCTGGTTTTCCTGGGAAAACTAAGAGAATAAAATACTTGAAATGTTTTAGAGCGAGAAGGATTTCACGTAAGAAAGTGAAACCCATTTCTGTGGGGCCAATTCTGGGAGGGTCGAGTCTGCAGTTGGAATCCTGATGATGCTGCAGCAGTTGACAACGTTTGAGAAGTAAGATCAGATTGAAAAGGATGAGGCTTGAGAGAGAGCGAAAGATCACTTCCTACGAGTACGCGATCTGATCCGTTGCTGCTGCTTGAAATCTGAATCTGCGACGGTGATTGTTATGAGCACAAGTTACTTGTTTCCCAGTTGATTTACGAAGAAAAATGATGAAAACCCACTTGATAATTTGAAGATGGAACGCGAGGATTGTAGTAGTTGTGAAGAATAGGGCAACCCACTGGCCTGGATTGGGCATATCTTTGTCGTCCATCAGCGGCTGGGGAATGAAGATGAGTTTGGCTAAGAAGCTGCATGGTTTCTGTCTCGCAATATCTACTCATTCCCTCTGATTCCTGCCTCAAAATTTAGCAAATTCAAAGAGAAATCAAAATAGAAAAAAGCAAACAAACATCGACAGATTTATTGCTGTACTTGAGGATTGATCACTTGAGTTTGCCAGCCTCTCTCAAATGGTGGTACTGACCCTGATGGATAATGATGGCTATCCTCGTTCAAGCACGCAGAGTTCATTTGATTTGAGCTAGAATTGCCTAAACTCAAATCCAAATTCTGATCGCCGGCATTGTTAGCTAAAGCATCTACCAAAGAGAAAAAAAAAAAGAACCAAAAATCAGAAGCTCATCATTCAAAATCGAGATAAACAATCAAATGACTCAGAAAAACACATGATCACTCTTGTTTACCAGCTGGGTCGAGCTCATTTTCATAGATGCTAGCATCAAAATTAGTAACTGCCTCTTTGCCATTGAACTTGATAGCAGCTTTATCATACGCCCTGCATGTTCAAGAACAAGAAGATCAAATTCTCGGCAGTAGTTTCACTAGTTTCTGTGAAAGAAAAAGAAAGAACAATGTGTGCAAACCTGGCAGCTTCAATCTCTGTATCAAACAAACCCAAGTAGATGTATCTGTGAATTCCAATGGAAAACACTAAGCTTTTTTACATTCAATAAACAAAGTGGGAAATGAAGATAGAAATTAGGGAGGTTACTTTCTTCCTAGAAATTGCCCCATTCGAGCCTCCCATCTTCCACATTTGTGCAGGGTTACGCCTCTATACTTGGAGCTCCCTCGGGGAAATCCAGTGCTTTGTCGGCGAAGAACATGAACGAATTCTTCCTTGCTTAAATTGCTCATCTGAATAGCAGAAAAAAACAATGGTCTGCATCTGCTGTCGTGTTCGAAATTTCGAACTGTACTTAGTTTCTCCCTCTCTAAACTAACCTGTTTTAAATCCTTTTCATAATCTTCAATGTTGAAATTGATGTCGGCTTCCACTCCGCGGAACTTAATGGCTGCCCTGTCATATGCACTGTGAGAAAAATCGATTAGAATCTAGTTGTTTCTTGATAAAATAGATCTCTTTTCCAGGAAAAGTTTTTATTTTTACCGAGCAGCTGCATGTGCAGTGTCAAATCCACCTGTATTGATTGATTCAGACGAACCACATCGCCATGAACAAGAAGAGAAAGTAAATGGACGCAAAGGTCAATCACAGAAGCGAGATGAATTCAGTTTGGGTCGAGCATCAAATATTTGAAATTAAAACAGAAATCTCACCCAGATAGACTTGCTTTCCGCAATCCCTGGATCAGGCAGAAGCGGAGATTAAAAAGAAAAGAAAAAAGAGAGTTGTTATTTTTCTGACGATTCGAATACCGAAAGAGGAAAGAAGCGATGAAAATAGGAGATAAGACAATTAGAAAGAGAGATTTGTTGAAAATGGAGGATATTTTTGCTAACCATATGTGAGATTCCCACCGGCCAGTCCTCCGGTAGAAGGTGACACCACGGTACTGAGAGCTCCGGGACCGAGGGCCTCGCCGGCTCTTCTTCATCGGCTGAGAAATCTCAACCGACATATTACCTGAGCCCAGGTCCGTCTGGCTGAATTTCACCCCAACCCAGTGAGCCCGGGGGAAGAATCTACTGTTACCACGACCGTTTTCGGTGACGATCGACGGAGCACCGTAACTAAACTCCGCCGGGAAAAACTGACGAGTCACAGGCGGTACATCCTGAGTCATCGGAAACCCAAAAAGCTTACTGTTGCCTACCTTCTCAGAGAATGGTTCTCTATTCCGCCCGATATCGTCTTCTTCGAATCCGTCGTCGTATAAGACGGCAGAAGAGCTGGAATTGGAGACAGATCCGACTCGTTTACCCTTTTCATCGTACCCGTCGACGGATGTCTTGGGAGAAGAAGAGGGTTCTGATTGATCGTCTCCGTTCCGATCAGGTGAGTCATTGAGATTCCACATTTCTAACACTTTCCGATTCAGGTACCAACCAAAATTCTTCAAAACGGGAAACGAAGAAAAGAAAGATTGAATACTTTCTACAAAACTAGAACTCCGGACATAAAAGTTGTCATCTTCATATCTCTCTCTGCCTTCAGCGATGATGGCGGAGGAGGAGAGGTGGGAATGGCGAAAAGAGTAGTTGGGGAAGGAAGATGATGGTTTAGGATTCTAGTATTTCCAGCTTCCCTTGCAGCATAAGGAAATAAACTCTCTCTCTCTCTCTCTCCTACTTTCTCTCTCTACGATTTTTCAATTTCTCTGAGATAGGTGAAGGAAGAGTAACACCGAATGGGAAAACGGGTAAAGAAAGCAAGAAGCATCTCTTTCTTCCTCAACTTTCCCACGTTAACCAAATCGAAAAACAAAGCTCAATGTCTGTCTCTCTGTCTCTGTACCATGAATGATATTATATAATATGTTACCAGTAATGGAAATAGACAAGACGATGAGTAAAGAAGATGGACAAGTGCTGAACCACCTTAGCTCGACTGGATTATTCACAAGTCACCTCACCTTTTCACTTCCTCTCACACACAGGAACCCTAATCTTGGTTGCTAAGATCCATATTTTGGAATTGTAAATGGGTCTTTTAATTAAAAATAAAAATAAAAATAAAATTATTTATAGGCAGATCTCACAGGTGCATCATGAGAGTCCCTCTGTTGGCATCTGCAAAAAACCATCTTTTCTTTTTCCAGGCATCATCTCTTGTTTACAGAAATCACGAACAATTAAGAGAGTTCTAACCAGATAGGATGCCGATCTCAATGATTGCAGTGTCCTCCGAAAACAAATGCAGATCTAATTCAGGCGTTGATGATCGAGATCAAATACAAAGTGATCCCATGTCAGGGAGTGAACCATCAGACATTGACAAAGATTTCGGTTTAGGATGTCCTGCCTTCCTGCTCCTTTTAGTCTCATCCTTTGTTCTGTTCCTGGTACGAGGATAACTTTGTGTAAGCCATTTAAACAAGGATTATCTAAGCGAATCTCTACTTAAATCCAGGAACAAAAAACACCCTTTCAAATTGGGGAGAGAGAGGTTCAAAATCCTACGGTGCTGCTTTGGAAGAAGCAGTTGCTGATCCGCAGCAAATCTTGTTTTTCTTTTTTGAACCACAAGGGCAGGCTTTGTTTCGTGAAACATTCTGAAGAAGGAAATAAAATAGAAAATGTGAGTGTATGTAATCTTTCAGAATAAAGAATCAAGAAGAAATAACCTTATCATGTGCTGGAGATCTGCTCTCATGAGTACTTTGATTCTCACTATTTCCATATCTTTTTTCTTTGTCGTGCTTCAGCATCACTCCATGCTCTTGTGCCTGACCCTTTTCAGCTTCATCTAAACGTTGGAAATATTAAAATATATGCAGTGTAAAAAGAACTGATGTCAAGTCTGCAACATTACCAATGACAAGTAATGTACATATATGGCACCAGTAGTGAAAAAGAAGCTGCTTTGTCAATTACAGGAACAAAAACAAAACCAAATAAAACTAAACCAGACTGCCATGCCTATATCTACTCCAACACAATGAGTATTTCAAAAAATAGATAGCTTTAAATATTTCAAAATTCATCAAGCTTTAGTTGGATGAACTGAATCAGTACCTTCTGAAGAATCGGCATTGCAAATATTTGATTCGGTTAGCTCATCACTTGCTTCTGTTACTTGGTCTGCTACCAGAAACTCTACTGCTGCATCAACATCCCCACCCACTTCAGATAAAACCTGTGAAGCACGAAAAATATTAAATTTCAAAGTTGGACTATACAAGTAACATGAAAGAATCTGATAATGTATATGGAGGAGTAATTTATGTGAACTGTAACATACAACGTAACAAAAAGCAAAAGCCAATCACCTGTTCAACTTTTTGTGCGTTTCTACAGCCACTTCCAACCATAATGGATTTAATTAGACCTGGATTACTGATAGCTTTTCCAGCTTTGCTTTGGCGATTGGCCCGTGCCTTGGATTGAAGTGACGTGGCATCGGAATCAGCATCAGCCTTTTAAGTATTATGTAGTATTCGGTCATTGAAACAAAATCAAATGTAAATATAACACATTACCAAATAGTGTTGTTTGAGGTTGGAAAACACTGAACCTTTATGACGATTGGTTTTGCGGGGCCATCACAAGTGTCTTCCTTTGAACGCACACTGTTGTAGTGTTCTTCATTGTGATAAGAACTGAATCAAAATGGCAAGCGTCAAGTTGTGCAAGAAACTGCTATGAAAGCAATTAGACATTCATTTTAGTTTGAAGAAAGACCAACACCGACATCTATTACTATGAAATATGGAAGTATAGAGCCGCTTCAAAACCTTGGGCAACGATAGATGATGTGATCATTATTGCAAGACAAGGAGCGGCAGAAACTTTAAAAATATATAAATGTACGCACAACATTAAAATCCTGTAAAACAGCAATGGTTCCTTTCTCTGACATTTCGATTATGAGACAAATTTTCTTTCCCTAGAGGCACTATACTATATTCAATGGAAGAAAGAAACTGAGAATATGATAAATTTGGCAGCCCCATGTCTATTTGGACAGCACATTGCCATACGGATTCCACAGTACTTACAGATGGATCATACGAGCTTCCTGTTTATCAAAGTTCTGCACATACCAGCGAGGTGATAACATCTGTACTAAGTAGAAAAAAAGCATCAGAAAAATCAAATCTCTGAACTCCAGATTTCCTTTCCTGTTTCTAGTAGCTTAATTAGAAAATAAGCAGTTTTAAGTTGCAACTATGGGATATAATCCATATTTGTAAGCTATTTTTACATGCTTTGTAGAGTTCAGTTTTGTGGATGCACATACTGTTAAGAGTTTATTTCCTTCAATCAAAAGAAAAAGAAAAAAATAACTGAGAATAAACATATAAATTTGGATTTTTGAAATAGATTGCTGAAGCAAAGCAAGCAATATGAATCTAAAAACTCAATATACATGATAAATTCAGTAAAGGAATAGGAGTAAAACAGTTAATATTCTCACCCTGTGAATGCATAAATTACAATTTGTAACCAGAGAAGCAGCCTGTACTTCTAGATGTCCAGCCCATGTTCCATCTTTTTCCATGGATTCACAGTATTCTATGAAAGGGACATCATCCTCGACAAAAGGCTCAAATAATTCACGGTTCTTCTGTAAGAATGAACTAATTGGTTATAGCTAGCTAGACGATCTAGATCATTACTAGAAATTTCATAAACAGAGCTCCATATGGTTTTTGTTACAAAGAATTTTTCCTCCACAAAAATATCCAAAATAAATTGGTCCGTTATAAAAAAAATATCCATCATATAAAACAAGCAAGGCTATTGATCCTTTTTCCTGCAACAGATCATATAGACAAATACAAATACGATTAAGTCCTACAAAAAGAGGAAGTCTTGTTTTAGATTAAAACCATTTTGGGAATATATCACATTGACAATAAACAAGAAGACACCATCACATTTATTATACACCATGTACAAAATCCAGGTGAATCTATCATTGAGAAAATTAACAACAAAATTAATTTTCATAGGTTAATAAAGTTTAGTACCAAAATATATTGCACCACCATGCTTCGATATTTAGTATGTTCCTCTTCATTTCCTTCTAACTGATCTGCAAGAGCCCTGCAAGGCAATAGAAGCATAATCATGTGGTTAACATTTTATACAGAACCAAATCGACAGATACAAAAACTACAGAGATTCAAGACCCCTGAGAGGCCACATGATACAGGGGACAGATACATAATATCAAACTAACTTTTAGACACTTCATCTAATTTATCGAAAGAAAGGAAGTGTAAACCTCAGTAGGCATGACAAATAAACCTACGCAAACAAAAAACAGCGGAACTCCCAAAATTCCAATGATTAGAAAGAAACAGATTTAGCATGTAGAAATCTGGCACATATATTAAAACGCACTATATACAAACCTGAAAAAACAATTACCATCTGCCGTTACTTGAATAATTTGCAACCCCAAGGCATCAATCTGAGAGCGGAACTGGGAAATATCAGATGGGTTTCCAGGCTTTTTATTCTGTCAATGATAACAACAGTCTTCCATAACCAAATTGAAGCAGATGACAATGATACAAGTGATCACTAGACAGTACTTTAAATTAAACCAAGACAAAATGACACAGCACAACTATACTACTAATTTACAATAGAAGTTCTGAAATATCAAGATTACTCCATTAATCTTTCTGAATCAATTTGGGAAATAATTTCGCTACTAATTTGAGTTCTAGGTATTCACTTAAATCTCATCATGTCACTGTCAATCACAAACCTACGGGAAGAGTCCTGCAGGTCTCTGCCAACCAGGAAAAGAAACAATTCAGCAGAAAACCTGGACATCCAAACTAATTCTTGTTCCCCTTTACCTTATGATTCACACAAACAAGCAGAAACCACCCTATTAACATATCTATTACCAAATTAGTCTCTGACAGAAGAACAAGGACTACAACTACGTATTTATATTCATTTCAGCAGCACAATCAAAACACAAAAAAACGTTGGTTGTGTTGCTTGAAGAGTTACAAATCGGGGCTTCTTAGGCTTGGACTTTTGGTGCTTGGTTTTGACCATTCCCTCAAAATCCAAAAAAATAAAATTCGCACTCTTTGATATTCCCAGACTCGTAGCTTACAAACCCCCCACTTATCGTGGAAGGAGGATTGCCACTCAGGGCGGCCAGACGATGACGCAGATGATCGGAGGTGCTGCAAGAAAGACCGACTAATCTGACGTGAAAAATCTCGAGGGTTTATAGTGGAGTACATAAATGAGAGATTTCTATCTAACATGAGCAATATTTTATCAGTCTCAGACTCTCCAATACAGAAGAGAAGATAGCCTAAAACATTCAAATATCTGGTTTTTTTTAATTATATCACTCACAATTTTTTTTTAATTATAGGGTTTTTTTTGTCAAATATAAGGTTTGAGTTGAATTTCATGATTGAGCTATGACCAAAGCACGTTATGTTCATTAGGAGCGGAATTTAATTTTATTTTTTATAGACTATCCTAAATCTTTAATCTTGGCGAGAATTAGACACTTCATCTACCATGTGAATTATCACAATTCACTTTCTTAAAGAAGCCCATGTCTTTATAGGGTACCATCACACACACAGGAGACTTACTTTGATACTAGGTCTAGTCAACCCGAACCGGATCTTAAGGTCTGACCCGAAACCGTAAGGTCCGGGTCGAGTACGGGTATGGTAACGAGTAAAACTATGGTTTTGGGTTCGGGTAAACGGGTAGAGAGTTTACCGAGTATTGTAAAAATATCTGATACCCGTGTTTAATACTCGTTGCCCAGCCCAGCCCAGTCCAGATTCTGTTTTTTTATCAAAATCCAAAAATATCTGGATCTTACCTGGAATACCCAGATCCAGGTGAACAACATTTCAGAAAGATTTAAATTTCGAATAGACCAAAAAATACCCGGATCTTACTCGGAATACCCAGATCTGGGTAATTTTCTATTTTTTCGGATAAGTCCAGGTTTCGAGTACTGTTTCATACCCAAACGAACCAGGTATTTTTTTAAAAATACCTGGCTCGTTAACCATTTGCCCACCCCTACTTGATACTACTTATGGAACTACTAAGCTCACTATCATAATATTGTTTGTTTTAAATTGAAATTTGACGCATTTATTCTAGGATCATGTTCAAAGGCCAAAGTATGCTGGTTAAAAAGTAAATTTTAGGGTAACAAATTAAAAAAACAACCAACTTTAAAAAACAGGTTAAAAAATCTTAAATTTTAAAATACATTAAAAAAATTCTAGTGGACCATCCTCTACCAAAGGGCAAACTGAGACTAGACTGGAGTCCTCC
This sequence comes from Begonia fuchsioides, assembly GCA_003255005.1. NCBI lineage: Eukaryota > Viridiplantae > Streptophyta > Magnoliopsida > Cucurbitales > Begoniaceae > Begonia > Begonia fuchsioides. The sequence goes on from QAOC01017634.1 coordinate 30,131, forward strand.
CCTTAGTTCTGCCCCTCAACTAGGAGATGGATTGGGGCGAGGGACCACCCCGCATCGACAACGGGTTCTAACCCAAGGGGTCGTCAAACCCATGCCAAATAATGGGAGGCAGGAGGCAAATGACTCTCAGATTTGGTCGTGACGTGATAATATCTATAGGCGATACCAATGCGGTGTTTGGCTTTCGCGATGGCGAGGATGACGTTAGCAATGCATGATATCATTAATCCCAAATGTGTGAGTTCATCCGCGACGGCTTAGGGATAGTGTTTTTCCGATCGATACTCGAAGACGACGATGTTGAGGTCTTTAACTAGCATGGTTCGAAAAAACGTGACAATGACTTCGAGCGCACGTGTGTTCATCAACAAATTCTTTGTTTGAATGATAAAATCATTGCTCATCCTCGTCGTGCAGAGCCACCAAAGACAATCATCCTCACGTATTGTTGTTAGTAGGAGATATATATATTTTTTTAATTGGATACAATAACCATTTCTAATGGCATATTGAATATTTTTTTCTTTGAAATCTTTTGTACTATTACACATTTTTATGACATATAATTCACTCTCTACAACTAGTGGTAGCTATAAAATTGTGCATTCTAGCCTCTTGCCTTAGTCTGAGTTATGTGGTATTCTTACTTGAATGGACCTAGTACCATTTAATAAAGATTGTACTTGAACAACTTCTTCATTATTGTACATTTCTTATTCTGAAATTAGCAACACCACATTATAAATTGATTTATATTCTCAATCTATATTTGCTTGGACTTCTAAAACTAGACTATTCTGGTGATGCTCAATATCTTCACTGGTTATTTGAACTTCTATCAATATTGCAAAAATACTAAATATTTATACTAATATTTTTTGTTCAATGATATTTTTGTATGAGTTTCAAAATTCAAATTGGTGAGATATTTGTAGAAATTCGTGTGTGGGGACTGGGGAGTCCCGTGGGACTCACTCGCCCCCTACTATTGTGTTGTGGCAAAGAGTCGGTCCCCGACCAGGGGGTTGATTGAGGCTCAACCCCCTGTGTCGCCCCTTGCCTGGGGGCTCACTCTAGCCAGCTCCCCCGCCGTTGAGGCAGGGGGTTGACCCTCCGCCTCTCTTTTTAGTCTCCTAGCTAGCTCCATGGTCACCCGTTCCCTCTGCCTCTTTTTTTCTTCTCCTAGCCTTCATGGTTATCTCGTTGTTGACTTTGCACACATTTTTTTTTAATATATTTTAAAGTTTGAGTTGTTTTTTTTTAAAAATTTTTTACCTTAAAGTTTTAAGTTATTTGGGGTGGAATTATTTGGTCATTTTCATTATAATTTCAGAATTTAATGTATAAAAAAGGTTAAAAAATTAATAATAAAGTTGGTGGTTTATTTTGTTAATAATACTGCGAAGGTCCAAAACTTACACATTACTAGAGCCGGCAAAAGAGCGAGCTGTCGAGCCGAGCCAGGCTCAGACAAGAACAGTGCCGAGCCTGGCTCACTCGAGCCTATAGGTCGAGCCCGAGCCGAGCTCGACGGATGAGGCTCGCGAGCCTAACGAGCTAGGCTCGTCAGGCTCGACGTCGCAGGTCATCGTTGTCGCCGCGCCTCTCGCCTCATCGTAGATCGTCGCCGTCGCGGCGTCGGCGAGGCGGCAAGGGAGAGAGAGAGGCCGAAGGGTCATCGAATCGGGGTTGGAAGTCTCCGTCTCAGCCAGCTTCCATTTGAGCTCTTCCAAAGTAACTCTTCTACAACAGAAGCTTTGGAAATAGATCTGCGACATCTGAATTTAGTGGACGAAGCCTTGAGTCTCGATCCCCAATCTCATTCGTGGCCTCTCAGTGGCCGACTTGTCCTCGTTGAGGACTGTGTCCAAACCAGCTGAGCTTTTGTCCTCGGGGTCGATCGCTAGAAGGTCGGGGTCGACCGCTTATTGAACTTCAAAGAAATGAGATATTCGGGGACCCTTCGGATTAGAACGGGGACCCCGAATCAGGGTTGGAAGTCCCCGTTCATTAAATTTTCATGAAATGGGGACTTTCAACCCCGATTCGGGGACCCTTCGGATTAGAACGGGTACCCCGAATCGAGGTTGGAAGTCCTCGTTCGTCGATTTTTCATGAAACGGGGACTTGCAACCCCGATTCGGGGACCTTCAGATTCAAACGGGAACCCGGAATCAGAGTTGAAAGATAAAAAAACACAAGATTTTTTGACAAATTATAATGAATATTTTTTAAACTTCCGGTTACAACATAATATATCGAATTTCAGACAAGTTATAATGTTTATTTTTAGGCTCGTTTTCGGCTCGATTAGACTCGGGAGTTGGGCTCGCTCGGCTCGAATAGACTCGAGGCTCGATAGCTCGCTCGAGCTAAAAATTTTAGAAAAAAACTCGACAAACTTGGCTCGAATAGGCTCGACAGGCTCGACAGGCTCGGCTCGAATGGCTCGACAGACTCGGCTCGAATAGCCGAGACTGGGCTCGGCTCGCTCGAGTCGGCTCTACACAATACAATAAAAACCGAATCTATACTCTGCTTAAACACTTAAAGCTCAATAAAATACAATACAAAAAACTTATTTATATATTTTAGTTTTTTTTTTAAATATGGAACTGTTACCACCAATTCAGATGGACCAAATCGAAGTGCTTCATCCCTACTTAAATTAGGGTTGCTGTAGGGGGATGAAACTGGAACTACAGGAGTCGAATTGGAATCGATATAGAACCAGGGGGAAGGAGTATGGGCTGTGGGCAGGCCCAAGCTGTTCTTATTTGATTCTGTTCATCGACTGCCCACCTCATCCACGTCCCTCCGAATTCCAGTCACGGCGCCAGCTGCTCCGCAATCTCTCTCTCTCCTCCCATAGTCCTTTTAATCAGGGGAAATTACTCGTTCTTCGGAACTGTATTCCTGGCCAACATGTAGGATAAAGTATGTAGGATAAAGTATGGTAACTCAACAATTCAGAAATTAGAAGTACGTGCCTAATACTATATTGGAGAATTAAACTAACCTTCCAACCTTAGTCTTTGTATTAACTTTAAAGAATACCGAGATAAGCACGTGCCTCCCGTCCTCCTCCCATAGTCCTAAATCTCTGCTGCGTCAGCCCGTGCCGTGGAGAAATGGTAGATCTGTTAACAACAAGACTTGCTGCGTCGTTTTACACAGAAAAGGAGAAGCCCTTGTGGAAAAGCTGCACCTTTAAGAGAATGAGACTTCTCTTCTCTGCCATTATTCTCATTACTGTGTTCCACTCTGTCTCCCATATCAATGTCCTCCACTCTTGTTTTCCTCTTTCTATTCCTTCGTCTTTGCATCCGTAGTGCCGTCAATGGACTCTCTCCTCCTCAGTCGGATGCCGTTCATTTGCTGGCCTTCAAATCCAGAGCCGATTCGGGCAACAAGTTAGTCTACGACCTTAAATCACCGTACGATTACTGTCAATGGTCGGGGGTTAAGTGTTTACAGGGTCGAGTTATCAGGTATGTTCTGCAAGATTATGGCCTCCGGGGAGTTTTCTGGGCAAATACCTTGAGTAATCTCGACCAGCTACGAGTGCTCAGCCTCCACAATAACTCGCTTGGAGGTCCCGTTCCGGACCTCTCCGGGCTGGTGAATCTGAGATCTCTCTTCCTTAGTCGCAACTTCTTCACCGGAGCTTTTCCGACGTCGATTATCACCCTTCACCGCCTGCAGATTCTCGATATCTCGCATAATAACTTTAGTGGCTCACTCCCGGCGACGTTGTTCAGTTTGGATCGGCTTATTTCTTTGCGACTGGAATGGAACTTCTTCAACGGAAGTGTTCCGTTGCTGAATCAGTCTTTCCTCGAAAGCTTCAATGTTTCGAGAAACAATTTGAGTGGACAGATTCCGGTGACTCCCACTCTATCGCGTTTTGGAGCTTCTACGTTCTCAGGGAATCCCGCTCTCTGCGGCGAAATCATAAATAAAGAATGCTACGCGCATTCGCCATTTTTCAAAGCTCCGAATTCGACTCCACCATCTGAACCTCCCACCCAAAACACAGAAGCTGAAAGCTCGATTCAATCTCCAACACATGAGAAAAGGCGCAAGAATAGAGTGTTCATAGTCGGGCTTTCGATTGGGGTTGTTTCTTTCATAGTCGGAATTCTTCTATGCCTGTTACTAGCACTGAAATGGCGTAAAACTCAAAACACTTCCAAGCCAGAAGCAGAATCATTCCATGAGTCAAGAACAGCCCCAGAAGTGGAAATCCAAGTTGCAGACATCGGCTTGCAATCAAAGGCGACAAAAGAGGAACGAGTTCCAAAAGCCCAGAAAAATGGAACCCTGATATTTTGTGGGCATGGTGAGGAACATGTTTATACATTAGAGCAGCTGATGAGGGCGTCGGCAGAGTTTCTGGGAAGGGGTTCCATTGGAACCACGTACAAGGTTGTCGTAGATAACCAGTTAATTGTGACCGTCAAGCGACTTGACGCTGCTAAAACCTCAACTCCAAGCGGGGAAATGTTCGAAGAACACATGAGCGCTGTCGGTGGGCTTTGCCACCCCAATATCGTTCCAGTTCGTGCTTATTTCCAGGCCAAGGGAGAGAGGCTCGTCATCTACGATTATCAACCAAATGGAAGTCTGTTCAGCCTCATTCACGGTGAGTATGCGTCGGTATAGTGTGTGGGGTTTGAGACTGCAGAGTAATTTTAGTGTCGGAATAGTGTCTGGTCCCGAGTCGATTAGTGGGTCCTCTGCAAAGTATTGTTAATGCTCTGTGGTGCTGGCTAAGTTCGTGGGAACTGGCTCTGCAGAAGTCTTGCCGACCAGCCTTTTACTCAGGATATGGTTGCTGACTTCCAACTGGAAATCATGAACCTCCACTACACTCAAAAGACAATTTGTGAGGTTTTTTCAGTCACCCAGTTTGTCCTTCTGAGTTTCAGAGATTATAGGCATACAATTGGCCCAGAAAAGCTTTAATTTTTATGCATTGAGAACGATAAACACTTTCAAGCTTAGAGAATTTAGATTGCTAAGATCGGTCTAGTTTTGCAGTTGGCTTATGATGAACTACCATGTTACAGGTTCGAGATCAACGAGGTCGAAGCCTCTCCATTGGACATCGTGTTTAAAGATAGCAGACGATGTAGCCCAGGGCATTGCTTACATGCATCAAGCAACAAGCCTGGTTCACGGCAACTTAAAATCCTCAAATGTTCTTCTTGGAGCTGACTTCGAGGCACGATTGACAGACTACAGCCTTAATACTTTGCTAGAATCGTCTCATAGTCGAGATGATCTCAATTCGAAGCCCCCTAAAGCCACCATCGACCATAAATCCATGCAGAAAGGGGATGTTTATGCCTATGGTGTCCTGTTGCTGGAGCTTTTGACAGGCAAACAAGCTAGCCAACACCCATATCTTGAGCCCGGAGAGGTTGCCGATTGGGTCCGATCAATGAGGGAGGAAGAGGATGGTGGGGAAAGACACAAGCTTTCAATGCTGGTAGAGGTCGCCACTGTTGCTAGTCTAACGTCGCCGGAGCAACGGCCGGAAATGTGGCAGGTTTTGCAAATGATCCAAGAAATCAAGGAGAGTCTTATGACAGAGGATTGATTGGGACAGACAAATTGGGGGATGGTTATGTAGTTATTCTTATGTTGTGGGTTTATGTTAACGAGCTCACGACTTTTATGTTGATTTTGCGTTTTCGGGTTTCTCAATTTGCTGCTCGATGCCTGAAAAGATGTCGGAAAAGATGGAAAGTAAATCCACTCAGAACCAAAGTGCTTCGTGTTTCAAATTTCCTTTAAATCCGCGTCAAACTAATGCAAAAAGGGTCAACCTTTTTGGATGTTGAAAACGAAGAGTGAGAGGATAGAACTATGGCTGCACGCAAAATCGTAGGCCAAGGGAAATCATCTCGTCCTTTTGCCTACTTTAGTCTATCCAATCCAATAATGCTTGGGTTGTATTTCGATTATATAGGATTTCTTAATTAGGATCTCTCTCATGTCTAAAGCTTCAATCATCGAAGTGTTCTTCTCATCCTCTCTCTCTAAAATCTCCTTATTCTCTCTCTAAAGTCTACACCTCTTTCTTTTCAAGGAGGGTAGAACAACAGAGAACAAGAATCAAGAAAGAGAAGGCGGAGAAGCCAGTGAAAGTTAAAGATCTGAAGAGATAAATCCAATAGGGAAAGAGAAGCTTTTTGAAGCTGAGGCGGGAGAGAGATTAACGGTGTTATTGACAGAAAACAACTGTGTAATTATGCCTAAGTTCTAGACATATTAATAATTTTTAAAATTCAAGATATCTAAGATCTAAAGTTTGTGTCTTTAGCGCTTGTAGACACTATCATCTGCTTCTGGTGGCGAAATTGAGAGATATGTGCGGGTTGTCGTCAATTCCTAGGCTTTGGGTTGTCGAAAAAACGGTGAGAGTGGTCGTGTTTCAACGCAATTTGTCATCGAGATTTAAATTGTTCGTTTTACGATTTACTCAGTACTTATTTTGTATTTTGACTAATTATTGCGACGCATATAGCTTAAACATTTTAGAACAAAAGAAACCACATTATGCTCAGGCTTTACTAAAAGTTAGAACTAAAGAGTTGATCTTTGGTCTCTTTTCTTTATTCCATTTAGTCGATGATTATGATGGGATTAATATAAGGTTAGGACTATGAAATGCAGCACCAACCGAGATCTTAACCGAGCAGCAACCAAGTTCGGAAATGGCGTAAATAATGAAATTAAGTGATTGTGTCAAAATTACAAATAAACCATGTAATACCCACAAGTTTAATTCTCATTAATTTTGCGAAAGTAAGATTTTCTTTGCATTATTCCGTGTGACTCAAATTTATTTGTTTAAAGCCACTCCCAAAAAGGTGAATGCAAAACAATGATAGTGGATTTGCAACTTAAGATGGCTAATGTGCAAGTGTTCTTGATCATGGTTTGATATCTCCTTCCCACAATAAGATTCATGTGGTTTGCTAAGCACTAGTTCTAAAGAAAACATATTTATATGTATTACACACGTGCTCAATTACTACGATGAATAATATTTTGTTCGATTTAGTTGGTACCGTCCAACCGAATCCAATTCGATTGTTTATTTATTCCATTTCAAGGAGTCAATTTTCAAGTTCAACTTTAAATATGAGAAACATCAAGATGTAACTTAATTTCTTTAGTTCGGATAATCTAATTTTAATAAAAATTAATAAAATAATGCGAATAATTACTATTTGAGCAAATGAACAATTACACGTAAATAATACATCGAAGTATAAATTATAACTTAAAAAATGAGCACAAAGTAATTGAAGATGTGAATTAACACAAATCCTTACAACCACCACAACATGAAAGAATGAATGTTAGAGAGATTGCCCGTGCGGGTTCACCTCAGTGGTCGAGAGATGGTAGATCTGGTAACAAGTACCGGAGTTCGAATCTTGCGTTGCTCTAATGTGAGAATTATTACCCTCAATGTTGGGGTAGCTCCTTGGGGCATCAGGAAAAGATCTCTCATCTTTAGGCTGCTGAATCACCGTAATTTATCACTTCACAAACTGCCAGGTCGAGATTTGGGGGCCCCGAGAAATTTTGTCTTTTTATAACATGAATGTTAGATAGGTTGGTGAGTGTAAAGGCAACATCTTTTTATTTCCCCGATTAGACTGGGAATGGTCAACGCTAATCCACAACGTCTAAGCTCTTATTCTTTGTTGATTTCATTGTCAAATTCTTTGTTTATGTGAGTTAAAACTCTATCCAACCAACCGCATTTGAAATTCCCCCCACATTTTACGGCTTTGCAATTTAAATTCTGACATCTGAATCATCACTAAGAACGACTTATACAGAGTACATGTTAAAAATACAAGCAATGAGCAAAATCATTATTAAAAATCAGTACAATGGGTCGCATGAACTTAGTCCAATTATAATTCTGGTCACACCAACTAAGAACTATGAGCAAAAAGCAACATTGAAATATAAAATTCTTTCCATTTGTAAATCATATCTTCCATCTCAGATACACTCATTATCCACTTGAAATGAAAAGGTCGGCTGAGAATGTTCATGATAAGTTACTCCATTAACAAGACATCATGGAATTACTCCCAACCCTGATGAAAGCGCCATCTTCGGTGACTCTTCCACTCCCTCGTACTACCTAACTACGTCACATAATGTTCTTCCGCCATTATTTTATGTATAAAAAGGCTTCACCTTCGCAGTTTGATCGATATTCTTGTAAGTATTGTAACCTCGCTGAGACTCCAAGACATGAAGACGAAAGTTAACGAGCTTTTCTTTCTTTGCTTCGTCTGGTTCTTGGCCTGCAGATCTTCTGTCATTTGCCAGCTTGATTACAATTTCTATGCCCAAAGTTGCCCCAATCTGTTAAAGATCGTTCGGTCTGGTGTTCGCTCGGCCGTTGCCGATGACCCTCGAATGGCGGCTTCTCTGCTGCGCCTTCATTTCCATGATTGTTTCGTTAATGTAATAAACCCTTTGCCATTTCAAATTGATTTTTTGTTTGGTTAGTCTCACTCGTATTATGTTGAAAAAGGGTTTCATGTTAATTGCGCAGAGGTGTGATGGGTCGGTGCTGCTTGACGATACAAGCACGTTCAAGGGTGAGAAAGATGCGTTTCCGAACAGTAATTCTGCTCGAGGGTTCGAAGTGATCGATTTCATCAAGGCAGGCGTGGAGAAAGCTTGCCCGTCGGTTGTTTCTTGCACTGATATTCTCTCTTTGGCAGCAAGAGATGGTGTTTTTCTTGTAAGAAACTCTCTCTCTCTCTCTCCCTCTCTCTCTACTACTCTCCTAACTTATACTGTCTCTTCACTAAAACTAGGCTGGAGGTCCTTCCTGGCCTGTTCAACTGGGGCGGCGAGATGGAACAAGTGCTAGCGAGGACGATGCTAACGAGCAATTGCCATCACCGTTTGAGAGCTTGGAGGAAATCACTTCGAAATTCACTTCCAAAGGCCTTGATATTAAAGATGTAGTCGTCCTCTCCGGTAAAATTTTGAGACTTTCTGCAACTCCTGGATTACCAAGGATTTGAAAAAAAAAAATAAAGTTGAAAAACGAACAACAATTGAAATATTCAGAGAGAATGATCCAAAGTTTAATGGTTCATCTTCTAGGTCATGTTGGGAGGGTATAAACTACACAGTTTAGTTGAAAATCAATGATGTTTTTATAAGATTTGATGTAGTGAGTCAATGCAGGAGGACACACATTTGGGTATGCCCAGTGCTTCACGTTCAAGAACAGGCTCTTCGACTTCGAACAAACTGGCTCGCCAGACCCGACCCTCGAGTCGTCGCTACGGCAAAGCCTACAAACCCAGTGTCCAAACCTAGATGAGTCGGACACCAACTTGGTCGCTTTAGATTCGGTCACAGTTAACAGGTTCGACAACGTTTATTTCAAGAACTTGGTCAACAACTCTGGACTTCTCAAGTCAGACCAAGTTCTCATGGGAGACAACACCACAGCGTCCATGGTCGTCTACTACAGCAAGTTTCCTGCTCAGTTTGTGAAGGATTTCGCTGTATCAATGGCGAAGATGGCTAACATTGGTGTTCTTACGGGTAAAAATGGAGAAATCAGGACAAAATGTGGGATGGTTAACAAGAAGATTTACTAAATGAACATATACTGCAAGTATGGTCGATTTTGATTTAATAATACCAACTCTTGTTTATTAGTGGTTCGTCATGTTTTAAAATCTTTAATGGTCTAAAAGCATTTTATAACTGTTACATAACTCAAACGAATTCTTATTCGAATGAAACAGAAAATGCTTGAACACATATTAAAAACATTAAATATCCTATTTTTAAAGAGTATTTCCAATAAAAATACTAACAATTTAATTCATTATAAAAGATAAAAACTCATTGGATACTGTTGGAACTTTTGGTTAATTTTGCGTAAGGCTTTGTGAACAAAAACAGAAGAATTTTTATTAATCAGAAGATCATAAATCATACGTTTACAACTTGTTCAAATAGCAACAAGATGAAAAACTGTTTCCATGAAAAATAAGGCAAAACTTAACAAACTTCAGCCAGAAATAACAAATTGCTTAAACTGATTCCTATTCTCTATGAACTTATTTGACTAAATAAAATAATTAATTGACAGCAAACAAACACGTTTTCAACACTCCTCCTTGTTTACTTGCTGCACATTCCGAGTCTGTTTCGTAGATCTTCAAATTTAACAAGTGGCAATGGCTTGGTGAAGATGTCTGCAACTTGATCTTCTGTCTTGACGTAAGTGAGAGTAACCTCTCCTTGTTTTTGTACGCCTCTGACATAGAACAGTTTGATGTTGAAGTGCTTTGTCTTGCCATGGAATACTGGATTGTTTGAGATAGCAATTGCAGCTTGATTGTCAACATAGATCTTGGTACTATTTTCTTGTTCTAGTTTCAAGTCAACTAGAATCTTTCTCAACCAAACAACTTGATTTACAGCTCCTGTTGCTGCAATGAATTCGGCTTCTGCAGTGGATTGAGCTACTGTTTCTTGCTTCTTTGAACTCCATTAGGACACCCCTGAACCAAAGTTGAAACAGTAACCTGAAGTGCTCTTCATATCATCACATGAACCTCCTCAGTCACTGTCACAGAACCCACTCAATTTGAGCTCCTTCTTCATGATAAACTTGATACCAAGTTTCCAAGTTCCCTTGATGTATCTGATGACTCTCTTGGCTGCTATCATGTGTGTTTCTCTGGGGCAGTGCATGAATCTAGAAAGTATACTTACTACATTAAGTATATCAGGCTTGGTATTGGTCAAATACATGAGACATCCAACCATGCTTCTGTAGGTACGAGCTCAGACTTGAGCAGTGCCATCTTCCTTGGTTAGCTTTTCCTTATGGTTCATGGGAGTGCTCATTTCTTTGCATTCTTCAAGCTTGAACTTCTTCATTAACTCCTTAGCATACTTCTTTTGGCAGATAAACACTTCACCCTGTTCTTGCTTGATTTCCATTCCCAGAAAATATGTCATTAAACCAAAATCAGTCATTTCGAATACCTTTTCCATTTCTATTTTGAGCTTGTTGATCTGATCAGCATTACTTCCAGTGACTAGTAGATCATCTACGTAGAGAGAGATGATTAAAATATCTGACTTATCTTGCTTGACATACAAGGTAAGTTCAGATGGACTTTTCTTGAAATTCAGGCGGATTAGGTAATCATCAATCTTGCTGTACCAAGCTCTAGGAGCCTGTTTCAGTCCATATAGAGCTTTCTTGAGCAGGTACACCTTGTCATCTTCTCCTCCTTGGATGAAGCCTTCTGGCTGCTCGACGTAGATTTCTTCTTGTAGCTCACTGTTTGATTAAGGCTGACTTGACATCTAGCTGATGTACTTTCCAGTCCTTTTGAGCAGCGATGGCTAGAAGTAGTCTGATGGTGTCGAGTCTAGCTACCGGTGCAAAGGTATCGAAGTAATCAACACCGAATACTTGAGCATATCCTTTGACCACAAGCCTAGCTTTGAGCTTGTTCAAGGAACCATCGGAGTTGAGCTTGGTTCGATACACTCACTTCACTCCTATGATCTTTCTGTTTGGAGGTTTGTCGACCAACTCCCAGGTATTGTTTTTGTTGATCATGTGTAGCTCTCCCTTCATTGCTTCTATCCACTTCTTGTTCTTCTTGGCCTCTGAATAACTTTCTGGCTCACACACAGCTACATTGCATCGCTGATAGATATCAGTGAGCAACCTTGTGCCTCTGGGTGACGTGTTGTCCAGAATCTCATCTTCTGACAACTCTTCTTCCACTTCTTCTTGTGAAAAGACTTCGAGTTGTTGATGTTGATCTTTAGGCTTTTGGCTGATCTCTTTTAAGTCATCTCAGCTCCATTCTTCATCTTCCATAAAACAAACATCCCTGCTTACAATTACCTTTCCAGTTTGTGGCTGAAATATCTTGTAAGCTTTTGCAACTGGACTATAACCAATGAAGATTCCAGGAAGGGTTCTTCTAGCCAACTTGTCTTGATTGACTTGAGGAACACGTGTAAAGCATAAACAACCAAATATTTTGACAAGTTTGAGAGATGGCTTTCTTTCATACCAGGCTTCAAATGGAGTTTGATCTTTGAGAGCTCTTGTAGGCAATCTGTTTTGTAGAAAGACTGTTGTATTTGATGCTTCTGCCCAAAATTTCTTTGGCAGATTTTTCTCAAAGAGCATGCATCTGGTCATCTCCAATATGAACCTGTTTCTTCTTTCAACAACTCTATTTTGCTGAGGAGTGTAGAGGGCTGTAAGCTGATGCTCAATTCCAGCTTCTTCACAGAATTTGTTAAATTCTAATGAAGTGAACTCATTGCCATTGTCTGATCTGAGTTGCTGAATTTTGCAGCTACTCTCATTTTCCACTTGAGCCTTGAACTTCCCGAACACTTGAGCTACTTCTGATTTTTGCTTCATGAAAAAAATCCAGCACATCCTTGAGTAGTCATCAATAAACGCAGCATAATACTTGTTACCGCTTAATGAAGGTGTCATTTTTGGCCCTGAGATATCAGTGTGGACCAATTGCAGCTTCCTTGATGCTCTCCAGGCTGTTTTTGAAAATGGCTTCCTTGCTAGCTTGCCTTGTTGACAAATATGACATGTTTTTGAGTGATCTTGTAGGTTTGGAAGATCCCTGACTAGCTCCTTCCTTTGAACTTCAAGAAGCCCCTTGTAGTGAATGTGGCCGAGACGCTTGTGCCATAAGTCACTGGTAGTTGCTTTTGATAGAAATGCTATGTGCTCCTCCTCCATTGGATTTAGAGCAAAACTCTTCCCTTGCATTTTCACCTTGAACATGTCTCTGCCATCTCCATCTTTGATTAAGCACTATCTATTTTCGAATAGAACTTTGAAGCCTTTTTCCATTAATTGACCAACACTTAACAAGTTTTGATCAATTTTTGGTACAAGCAGTACATCTGTAATAATCTTTGTACCAAAACAGCTTGTGATGGCAACATCTCCTTTACCCTTTACCTCCAAATGCTCACCATTACCAATCCTCACTTTCTTAATTTCCGAGTTTCTCAAGTCTCTGAAGAGCTCCCTATCGAAAGTCATGTGGTTGGTACATCCACTGTCCACCAGCCAATGTTCACAAGAATTTGAACTCATGAAACAAGAGGCTGTGAACAACTGCTCTTCCTCTTCTACCTTTTGATCAACCACCTTGGCTTCTTCATTTTGTTGATGAGGCTTGGTTCTGCATATCACAGCTTCATGACCTTGTTGATTGCATTTGTTACACCTTGCATCTGGTCTTTTCCAGCACTTGAAAGGAGGATGTCCAATCTTTCCACAGTGATGACATGGTGGATAAGATTTTTTTGAATCTCCTCATTTGCCTTTCAGAAAGCTTCTGTTAGACCCTTCTCCATTTTGTTGGTGATGTTTGAAGTCCTTCTTCTTCTTGTATTTATTGTTGTCGTAGTGTTTGGCTGATAATGCTCCTTCCACTACTCCTTGTCTCATGGTTCTTCTTTGTTCCTGAGCTTGAAGAGCATTTAAGAGCTCCACTAGTGTGATCTTTGACAGATCTTTTGTGTTTTCAAGAGTTGTGATTGAGGCTTCAAACTTCTCCGGCACGGTTACAAGCAGCTTCTCCACAATTCTTGAGTCTGTCAGTGTAGATCCAAGCAATCTGACTTTGTTGGCTATGCTGAGAAGTTTGTTTGAGTAGTCTTTCACAGACTCCGACTCCTTCATTTTTTGCAGCTCAAAGTCTCTTATCAGATTCAGTGCCTTCATGCCTCTGATTCTGTAATCTCCTTCATATTCTTCCTTGAGGTAGTCTCAGATTTCCTTAGCAGTTTTCAACGCCATTATTCTTGTGAAAATGGTCGGTGTGACTGCAGTAAATAGACAGGCTTTTGCTTTGGATTTCTTGGTCTTCTTCTCCTTATGCAGCTTCATTTGAGCCACCGTAGGATTCATCGAGAGTGCTGGAACTTCGTAGTCTTCTTCTACTGCTTCCCATAGATCGAAGGCCTCGAGATGAGTCTCCATTCTTACGGTCCACATCTGGTAGTTTTCTCCATCGAACTTTGGCGGATTCATCGAGGAAAAACTTGACTCTCCTTCCATTTGATCTCTCATAGATTAGAACTCACAGATCCCTTAAGAATAAAGCTCTGATACCAATTTGTTGGAACTTTTGGTTAATTTTGCGTAAGGCTTTGTGAACAAAAACATAAGAATTTTTATTAATCAGAAGATCATAAATCATACGTTTACAACTTGTTCAAATAGCAACAAGATGAAAAACTGTTTCACCAAAAAATAAGGCAAAACTTAACAAACTTTAGCCAGAAATAACAAATTGCTTAAACTGATTCTTATTCTCTAGGAACTTATTTGACTAAATAAAATAATTAATTGACAGCAAATAAACACGTTTTCAACAGATACTCAATAAATCAACAATCTTCCATTTTTTTAGATTACAAACTCATGCATAGTTAATCAATATATTTCTAACTCAATGATCAGTCCTTCACACAACATGCATATTAAGCACTCCTCAATAATGGATGCATTTAAATGCCCCTTTATACATGCCTAAAATAACTATGCCTAAGTCACTCTCCCGTAACTTATGTATGATTCTTCTCTTTTAAAATTGTTAAAAATAAAATAAAAAGGGCAGAGTAATACTTGTATATATGATATTTTTCTAAATAAATTTATCCAAAAACAAGCAAGAGGAATACATCCATATAATCCATAATGGTCAAATTTCAAAATAATTATCAATCCAACTCAAAATAATTCAAGAAGCACATTCAATCAAATTCATATAATTCAATATGTAAAAAGAATATTCAATTAATTAAAAGCATAAAAAAAAAAACTTTAAATCTAAGGACCTTTACGACTATCCAAAAAAATATATTTGTTTAATCAAAACTACAAAGATATCCATTAAAATATATATCAATCTAAAAAGAGATACAAAATACAACAATAAAAAATATTTCTATTAGGCTTTCAAAGCAACACCAGCAAATATGATTTATGTTCAATGCAGTTGCACCTATGACAATCGTCGGGTGCAATGAAGAAGTTCGAATACAAATTTTTTTCTACTTATTTTTGGACCCGACACCAGTTTTGTCCAAAAGTTACATTTTAAATCCCTAATAGCTTGTCCGAAGTTACATTTTGTCCAATTTAGCTTCAAGCTCGCTCCCATGTCTTCCCTCTTCTCCTGTTATCTCTTCGTTGCACGCCATTGCCAAAGAACAATCGACTGCCAAACCAATGTTGCAGAGAGGGTATAAAATGATTTTAAGCGATGATTGCAGAGCCAAGTTTTTGGACCTTTGAGATTTTCTTCGACATTTTCTTAGTTTTCGCCGGGAAAAAAGAGACTCCAGATGTCCGAAGTGCCTGATTTCTTGCCTTAAATTATAATGTATGCTTCATTCATGGCTGTAAATGGTTTATTTCAAATATTGTATCACAATGTTAGGAATGTGGCCTAATACCCTTCATGGACAACAACTTTTCGTGAGAATGTGTCCGGGAATTCGATCATATTTGGCCGAACTAGGTACTCCACTACTTCAAGTTCGCAATTGTATCTCCAAATGTGTTGTGGTTCGGTTTTAAGCTAGTTGTTCCCGACCATTTCGACGCCAGCAATGGAGAAGCAATTTGTGTTATCCATCCCGATCGAGAAAGCTCTAGAGATCAAAAACAACATTCATGAAGACGACTTCAAGATTTGAAATAAAATTATTAATTGGACCAGAGTATTTATCTAATAGAGGTACACATTGTTTATCGATTAATTCTTTCTACACATAATTCCAAATTTAAGAGACGTGAAATACTACTTGGAATTCATTTAGAGTGTAGCACTTCAACTACAAAGTGTGGTTAAACTAACTGTAGTGATAATAGTTGTAGTTAAATTGTCACGTAAACTAACCACTCGTGCAGTTCAACACACGTCAAATTAATTATTTAATGACATTTTAAATAGCACCCTGAATATTATTAGGACCCCGATGACATATTGAAATGAATAATATTAAAAACTATACTTTTCAATAACCAAAGAAACTCTAAACTATCATAGGTTAAAAAGTCAACAAATATAACTACAAGGGGGCGCGTTTAAACTGCGATGCAGTCGACATCGTGGCCGCCCATTCGATTCTAGTCGATTTGACTGTCAATTGCGTGAAGGTAAGGTTGCAATACTTCAACTTTGAGCAACCACGAATTATTAAATTGTTAGCAAAAGATGATTTGAGATGTGATGCTAAAGCATAATCTAAGGTTTATTTTATTTCATGATTTATATTGATAATTAGTCTCCTAGTTATGAATAAACATTTGTCTATATATGTACGTTGTAAATATCAACATTCTCGTGACTAAGTACAAATGCCAGTCTGTTTCCTACTGTTACCGTAGTGAAAATCTATGACATGCATTGCTTTAGACTTTAGTTGTTTCATGGTTTTCTCCTAACTAGTTCCACGACCAAAACTTGTCTTTCTGTTTCTAGAAGCGCCTTGTCTTCGGGAATAAACAAGCAATTACTTTTATAATTACATATCATTGACGTTGATTTTCTTTAGAACAATAAGCAATATAACCTCGGATCAAAATCGAATATTCATGCTTGTGTTCTGCGCATGGTAGAAAGAACATAGTCCAAACTTCATGAAACAATAGACTACCGATGATCAAATGCTGCGTCTTTCGTCTTCATATTTCTCCTCTCCATAATTGTGGACATAGATCGGGATTATTGTATGAGGGTTTTGTATGCACATGGCTTTCGTTATAATGAGTAAGGTTATATGTTCTTGACCCGACAAGTTTTGAAAGATCACAACATCTATAGCTATAAGATGTAATTATGAAGGTACGGGTGATGAAAACTTTTTAATTTCGAGTTCATACTATTGTATACTTTATATCATTTATAAGAGTTTGACGTGTTGCCGTGTGATTAGGTCAACTCAAAAGATAAATAAACATTTATATTTTTATTCATTAAATATATTTGAATTGATTGAATCGCGAGACAACATAACATGATATATGACAAAAGATAACTCTAAAATTACTAGTCATAATAAAATTTAATAATTTTTAATATGAAAGACAAGATGCCAATGATGAAGTCATACATTTAATAAAAAAATGAGGCATCAAAAGTCCAAAAATAAGGACAATCACAATATTTGTAGTTCACTAGAACTTAAGTAGATGATCGGTGGATAATTGATGTGTCAAAATAACACTCTTCGGGACTTAAGTAGATGATCGTTGAGTGATACTTCATCGGGACTGTGTGGATGAACAGTGAAGTGTATTTGCAATTTCTCAATCCACTTTCAATTTTTGAGTGAGTCTTTTGGATACTCGACGTGTGTGATAAAAAAATAAAAGAAATCATAGGAGGAGCTCCGTTGCAATTAAATGGGCTACCCGTTTGAAATACCACCTCGGCTAAATCAAGAATCAAAATTATATAAAGAGTGATATGATAACGTAAGTAGTTTATTTACAAAAGCCTAGAAAAAATTATTCCTCACTCTTGAAGTCATGAAACTCGGATCTTGCTTAATTTATACGTGAAAGATATGAATTTGAACGATGTTTAAAGAATTGATGACTTCAGCATTATAAGATAGAGCTTATGATTTTTTAGAAGATTGATGTTCATTGGAACAAAAACACACACTCACTTTATGAGAAATACTACAGATAAGCTATCCAATATTAAGAAGAGTTGGAAAGTCATTGATGCGTGATTATCGACTTCGAGTTAGATTATTAGAGAAAAATCTAAAAACTATAAAAAGGGCTTATAAAATTTACTGACTATTACATTTCATTCAAATGTCAACCACATTATATTCCATTAACCTTTTGTGTTGGATAAACACACGCAATGATTTCCTTTACGACCAAATTTAAGATGTCTCATCATTCATGCACCCAACACGAGCATCAAATTCCATTACTGTGGTTGGTTTGACTTTAGTTTATTTTAATAATTATTTTCAAATGCCTTGGTGGAGAATTCTTGGTTGACCTTTGGATTGTCAATTTTATACGGGTCAAATCCATATACGCGTTATTCTTCGTATTAGAAATCAAAGATCAATTGGAAATCTTCTTGTTATTGAAAATTTCTAGTATAAACTTCATTTTCTTAGGGCTCACCACGAAAAGGATGTACTAGTCAAACAACCGTCGAAATACGTTAATGTCATCATCGTAATGGTGTGCAGATAATTGCATCGATATTTGATCGTTTGGGACTTTTTATTTTTACCTTATAATTTAGGGCTTGATTTGATTTTTGCCTTTCATTTAACTAGAAAAATGATTTGGGGAGGCCATAAGGTTACAAAATTGATGTCTCTTTATTTCAATTATGAATTTAAATGCTTGTTAATATATTTATTTGTTATATTTTTATTACATGGCCAAAACTGAACGTATCGTCGTTTCCGTGGATCTCTCTCTCTCTGCGCTAAAGTGTAGCTTCAATTTCAATGGAGTTTGATAAATTCATTATCCTTCCTCCTTCGGAAAAACCCAGGATTGGAGTTTGATTCTCCCCGTGATTCAGCAGATGGGTCTCTGCAACTCGAAATCTTCCTTTCCGAAGGCGGACAAAGATCATTACTTTGGTTCCGTGGAAGCTAAATACGGTCAGGTGGGGCAACCTCCGAGCTCCGTCAATGGCGGAAATGTTATAGGGGAGCTCAACCTGGAGGATGCTGGCAGTAAGGAGCTCGAAAACGGAAAGAAAACGCCTTTGTTTCCCTTCTACAGTCCCAGTCCGGCTCACTACCTTTTTGGGAAGAAATCACCGGCGAGATCTCCGTATAATCCGAGCTCAAATTCAACGCCGAAGAGACTCTTCGGGCGACCTTTTCCTCCGCCATCACCGGCCAAACATATCAAGGCTGTGCTAGCGAGGCGACATGGATCGGTGAAGCCGAACGAGGCCCCAATTCCAGAGGGAAACGAGAGTCAGGGGATAAACGGGCTAGATAAGAGTTTTGGTTTTTCCAAGAATTTTATGAGCAAGTATGAGCTAGGAGAAGAGGTCGGAAAGGGGCACTTCGGATACACCTGTGCCGCTAAGATTAAGAAAGGTGAGCTTAAGGGGCAACAGGTGGCTGTCAAGGTTATCCCCAAAGCGAAGGTACGCATCTTTTGCTGTTCCTTTGGATCTAATTTCTTCAAATCTTGTTCTCTAATCGTGTCGATATCAATCTGCTGTATTTCCATAGTCATTGACTTTCTGGATTTGGGATTACTTTCTACTTGATTCGCTATGTCTTCCTGTTGGTACTCGGATCTGTAGTCAAGGATGAAAATGATCTCTAAAGAGATGCAAAAACCTGCTGGATGACAAAATATGCTGTAGTTATATTTGAAAAAGTACAAAATGATTGGCTTTTGTAGCTTGAAAAATAGTAGCCTTGGCAAATAATTGAGCCTCTCTTTCATCAATATAAAGACAAGGATTGATCTGTTACAGAGTTTTTCAGCATGCTAAATTTTCTCTCAATTCGAGGTAGCAATAATTGTGGAATTCCTCCAAGTGTAGCTTTCTTCGTACTTGTCTTGTTTGTTGGTAGACTGTTCTTTATCTAACCTCATTCTTGTACTGGTTCATAGATGACCACTGCCATTTCCATTGAGGATGTGAGAAGAGAAGTAAAGATATTGAGAGCTTTGAGTGGTCATAAAAATCTAGTACGTTTCTATGACGCATATGAAGACCATGAGAATGTCTATGTAGTAATGGAGTAAGCTCTGGTCTCAATACTGCACAAAATCTCCTCTTTTTTTGGTTGTAGATTACTCTAACCACTATTGATTTTCTGTTCAGATTATGCGAAGGAGGGGAACTTCTAGATAGAATACTTGCTAGGTACTTTCTTTTAGTCTTCATAGTTCAATATTTGCACCAAACCTCGAAGGTGAGAATCTTGAAAGTCGACGTCTGTTGGTAGGGGTGGAAAATATACAGAAGACGATGCTAAGGCTGTCCTGATACAAATTCTGAATGTTGTTGCATTTTTCCATCTCCAAGGCGTTGTTCATCGGGATCTCAAACCAGAAGTGAGTTGATTTTTAATAATAATTTATTTGTTTTCGATGCTTGACTGCTTGAGGATCTGAAGTGATTATCTTAATAGTGCATTTTTTCATAACCCCTTAATAGTGCAGCTCACTGCATTCTGAATGTTGTAATGCCGTTTAGATGGCTGAACAAAATCTACAAAACCTAGCGAAAACCATTTTTCTACTACCTTATGTTTAATTATTGAGGAGAAGTATGAAGATGCATTTTAATGAGTTATAGTGGTTATTTTTCTATCCTCCAATCTTGTATCTAACTGTTGAAATGGTCAAAATCAGAACTTTCTATTCGTATCGAAGGATGAAAACTCTCAATTGAAGGCTATAGATTTTGGATTGTCCGACTTTGTAAAACCAGGTCAGTTCTTTCTCTTGCAGCAGCTTCAAAAAAATTTCATCGAATGCTTTTGATCTCTCGATTGCTTTGCAGATGAAAGGCTTAATGACATTGTTGGTAGTGCCTATTATGTGGCTCCTGAAGTACTACACAGATCGTACGGTACAGAGGCTGATATCTGGAGCATAGGCGTAATTGCATATATTTTGCTTTGTGGTAGCCGCCCGTTTTGGGCCAGGACTGAGTCTGGGATCTTCAAGGCTGTTCTGAAAGCTGATCCAATCTATGATGAGCCGCCATGGCCGTCTTTATCTTTGGAGGCAAAAGATTTTGTTAAACGCCTACTGAATAAAGATCCAAGGAAAAGAATGACTGCTTCTCAAGCACTCAGTTAGTCTTTTTATCCATTTAAAATACGACTGATAATTATGATTTTTTTTATTTTGTTTCTAATTTTGAATATACATAATTTACAGGTCATCCCTGGATTAAGAATTATGCTGATGGGAAAAGTCCACTTGACATTATTATATTGAAATACATGAAAACTTACATGCGTTCCTCATCTTTAAAAAAGGCTGCCCTTAAGGTATGTAATGTTTTTTTTGGGTATATTTCTTGCTCGTCAAAACTTCATTTCTACATACTTCTGCTAATTTACTTAAGCTGGTTTCTCTGTTAATGTTCTCTAATCGAGTAAATTTTATTTTATTAGGCGTTGTCAAAGACCTTAACTTTAGATGAGCTAGTATATTTGAAGGGGCAGTTTGCCCTTATGGAACCCAGTAAAAATGGTACAATAAGCTTGGAGAATGTTAAAGGGGTAGGCTTCCACATTATCTTTTAATGGCTAATAGACAAGCATCAAATTGTTTGTTAATCATACTTGGACGTTTCTAACTCTTGTCAGGCCTTGATGAAAAATGCCACGGATGCAATGAAGGATTCGCGGATTCCAGAATTATTGGGATCGGTAAGGTGCATTGGATTTTGTATTTTTCTATCATTTGTATTAGTTATGCCTTTGTATGACTGTCTTTGTTTCAGCTTAATGCATTGGAATACAGAAGAATGGATTTTGAGGAATTTTGTGCAGCTGCGCTGAGTGTCCATCAGTTCGAGGCTCTTGATAGCTGGGAACAACATGCCCGTTCTGCGTATGAACTGTTTGAGAAGGACGGAAACCGGGCTATTGTTATTCAAGAGCTGGCCTCGGTACGTTTGATTGAAAAATGAAGAAACATTATTTTTCTTCAAATTTGACTTGCCTTAATTTCATAATTCATAAGTGCTGAAATCACAAAGATCAATTTTTGTGACTCAAACTGAATTCAAAACCTTGCTAAACACGGACCTTCGATGGGGGAAACGGCAATCGAGAACGAAATAACTTTTGTTCTAACAAGCTACGAAATTGTCTTTGTAATAAGGAATTCCTCATTTCGAGCTTCATTTTATTTGGGAGAATATTTGCAGCTTAATTTGTGCATGTAATCAGCTGTGACAATGCGGTGTCTTCTTTCAGGAACTTGGCCTAGGGCCTTCGGTCCCAGTTCACGCCGTTCTTCAGGACTGGATAAGGCACACCGATGGAAAACTAAGCTTCATGGGATTTGTCAAACTATTACACGGGCCGTCGAGCCGAGCTCCATCGAAACCTCACTAAAGTTATCAACAGGTCAGAATCATGACTAACTTTGTCTTAGTTGAGGAATCAATAGCTGGCTACACTTTTCGAAGACCCTACTAATCGGAATTTTTGCTTCCACAAAACTATTCCCTGTTGAATTCGAAAGCGTTCTTCTTTTTCGATTTAAATTTCGGCGTAAGCATGTGAATATTTGCCTTGGAGATGAAGCTCGAGATCTTAGTTGGCTCTCAGCTGTATAGTTTGTAGTCAAGTGTGTTTATTTTGTAGTTTAGAAATGGAGTTATTTTCTGCTAGTCCAGTGCTTCTCAGGACAAATCTAGAAAGAAATCAAAAGTTGAAAAAATTAAAGAGTAAAAATAACGGAATATAAAAAAGAGAATAATTCATAGACTCTAATCTTCTTTTCAATTCAATTTAGTCATTATTTATAATATAAAATAACATAAATATTATTAAAAATTAAATAAAATTAAATAATAATTTTAATACTATTTATTTTTAAAAATTTATAATAATATTTTTGACATTGATTAAAACGATCATTACTTCTTTCACAGTGATTATATTGACTTGAAACTTGAACAAATATAATTGTTTGTTTTAAAAAGTCAATTACAATCTACCATAAAAATTAACAAATTTTTATTACTTATATTCATCGAGTTTAATACTCAACAAATCTCACTTGGTGCTACTCATCATACATAATCTATTATTTGAATCTAAACTCGGGCAAAGGCTAAATTACTTTGGTATATTATGTGGGTAACGTTTAAGCAAGCATAATATTCAGAAGGTAAACGGGATTAGCGTAAATTGTCATGCAAATAAAGAGAAGCTAGAACAATCTCGAATGGGGAGGACGCAGATCAATCTCCTGGGTCCATGCGGTCTTGTCCTGAACATGCAAGTGCCAGTAGGTCAAAGCCAGCGAGTCTGGGTCCATGCTTTCCTCCCCCTCTAACCTCTGCGCTTGCTCTCTCGCCGCCCCAGGCCTGCTCGCAGACGCCCCTCTGTCAAGCCGTTGACCGGGTTAGCGGCCCGCTGAGCTTGCTTAATCGGGTACAATGAATGATATTGAACATGGAGAGAAGATGAGTTTACCTTGGGGAGCCAACTAGACCATCGATGACGACATGGGCGACGTGTATCCCCAGTGGATGAAGCTCCCTGGCCAAACACTGTGACAGTGCTCTCAAAGCAAATTTTCCGCAGCCTGAGCCGAGCAAAGTTTGAATCTTTAGTTTGTTGAGTAATCGATATGGATTTTGTGAAGAAAAACTTGTACTGAATTCGAAAAGTTGGAGTTTCTAACATTGTTCGGAGAAACCAGCGATGCCGTTGAATGAAGATGAACACCCAGTAAATAAAATCGTCCCTCTTCTTCTTTCAACCATTCCTTTGAGAACCTATTTAAGAACACTTGCTTCGCGTGTTACTCGGTTTCCATGGAGTAATTAGGGTTCATAAACGGAGAATTTACCTGTTGCGCGCAGTGGAAAGCGCCGACGGAGGAGACGGCGAGAGACTTCTCGAAGGAGTCGATTCGAATGTCGGTGAAGCTCGTTGGTCGCCGGGAAACTGTCTGGTTGGCGTTGTACACCAAAACCTCCACAAATCCGACCGAAAGAACTCCTTCGAATGCCTCCATTACACTCCTCGAATCTGAGCAGTCTATTCTTATTGCAAACACTTGAGATTTCTCCTCCCTCGCTATCTCATCTGCGATTTTCGATAGTCTTCCTGCAACAAAGTCAGATTATCAGAATAGGACTTGCAAGAGTAGATAAAATGAGAGAGAGAGAGAGAGAGTTTTGCTTATTTTACCCAAGTCGCGTGCGAGAATGGCAACGGTGTAGCCTTGGTGGGCGAACTTGCGGGCGACCGACCGACCCAGCTTCGGTCCGACGCCGACAATGGTGGCGATGCCACGGGACGACGACCCAGAACTTGCCATCGACTTCATTAATATAAAAATCCCACAAAAATGGTGGAATGGATTAGAGATTCACAACTGCAACAAGACAATAACTCAAGAACACCCTAAAAGAGACGACGAATTCTTTACTTCTTGTCTCCTTCCGAAACAGAATAAACCAAACTTAGATAAAAACGATGTCCACCTCACTTTTCTTCTTCCAGTTCTTCCCATACATCCCTCAAAACTGCATATCTCTCTGCCCGATTTCAGAGCGTTATAAAGAGAAAACTCTGATCACCGTCGCCATCTTTCATGGAAAGGGTTCTGCTCTGAAGTCAAAAGTCAGGAATTTATAGGAGTGAGAAAATTTATGACCGTGATCGACTGACAGATACGTAGGGTTATCGTCTTCTCTTCTGGGCTTCTTTACCCAGAGCAGAAATAAAAACGACAAAAGAAGGGGGATTCAGCATGAGACTGGTTTCGTCTCCATTAATAACTACACTCGAGATTAAACAGTCATTGGAAGTTATAATTTCATCTCTGACAATCTGCCTTTTAAGTTCCCTTTTGGAGTGGGTAAACTACAGTCTCCAGCCGAACATGCATGTTGTTGGGCAATGTACTAGCCCAACGGGCGGTTTTTTGGCTGGTTGGGTTTACGGGCTGGCTAATCCGGCTTGTCTTTCCGGTTTCCACTATTTTTTTACGTTTATAAGTCGCAATGAATAATATGATTAAATTAGGAGTGTAATTTAGACCTGATAATCTCGGATGATTTGAGTTAGACTGTATCGGATTTTATTATTTAAAAAAAAATTAATATAAAAGTGCCTCATGCAAACCAAGTATTTATGTTAACACAAATTGAAGCCAACTTGAATTTTTGAAGTGGTTTTGACGGTTGATCATTTAAGTTTGAATCTAAATTTAGAATTTTACTTGTTGGATCATATTGATTTAAGTAATAAGTTTGAGTCGATTTTAGTAAGTTTGATTAGTTAACCAACCTGCACCATCAAATTTGAATCTTGTGAAGCTCAATTTGAATTCGACTATAAACAAACTGAATATTTATGTGTTCGAACAAAAATTAATTCAAAATTTAGTTTGGTTGAAGTTCGAAACTGTTATCTAAGTGAGTTTGAGTTCAGATAATTTATAAAAATCAATCTATCAGATTGAATTAATTTTATTTTCAAAAAATTGACTCGACTCCCTAGTTCACACCCCTAGATTAAAAATTTGAAAATAAGACAAAAACAATTTTTTCACGTCAAATTTCTAGTAAATCATGACTTGTGGGAACAATTCATCGAGGAAATCAAAAGAAGTAATTCAATTCCACTTTCTTCGATTGTTCAAACCCTTATTCGTGCCAAGACGTTTATTTGCTTTCTTGTCTACTTTTTAATCATCATCTTTCACTGCTTGAAGGTAGAAAATACATCAGTTTTCTTCTTCAGAAAGAACACCCATAGTTCATAGAGAAATCGTTTCAACCGTAGAACCCTGCACAACGTACAAATATTTTGACATTTTGTCTTTTTATCACGACAAGAAAACCACGACTAATCTTGACAATTTCAAGTCAAGAGTACTCTAGAAAATTAAGTTCCTCTTAAGATCAAGAACATGTCGCATATCCCCAAGTGTTCTCACAACTCCATCATATATTTTGATCCTAATCACATTCATTTCAACTATCCTGCACGATGGCCGATGCATTGTTTTTCATCAACACAATACCTTTTTTCACATGTTCATAGGTAAAAGACTAGTCTCTATGGAGACACATATGAAGCTTGCATGCAGAATCAATAGTCCACTCATATGATGATCTTGAGTTTTCATCAGCCACTACAAGAAGATCTATATCTTCTCCACTTGAATTTTCCTCAGCGACATCAGCTTCACCAGACTTCTCTGGTTACATTTCTTTCTGATCAACCTCTTTTTTTCTTTAAATTTTGTAGCGTATAATACTCTGATTTTAAATGTAGATATTTATCGTATATTTCATTGTACGTCAACAACAAAAATTGTGTGATGCCACCTTCTTATGAGACTCGAGGATTCTTTTTCTCAAGCTCAAATTAGAAAAGTCATTTCACTTGCAATAAAAGAATAAAGACAAAAATAAATTGTTGTGAAACACCCTATAAAAGCAAAAATAACTCAATATTTTATTGATTATGAAGACCCAATGCATGCTAATAGAGATGAACTATCTCAGTTCGCTTTGGAGAGTAAAATTTATTATTGATAAAAGTAGATTTTGACTTCTTATATTATACAATGCATTATAAATAAAAAAATTAACACACACTAGGTGCCACAACAATCAATATTGTGACTGAAACACCGAGAGACATTATAAAATCAAGAATTAGTCGTTAGTCATTCACATATCTAATTAGTGACAGCCTTAGCATATCTATGTCATTAGCCGATTGCACTCTTGAATCGACAGTAATTTATTACATGTGCATGTGCTCATGTCTAAATTCAAAGCAATAATTCAATGGTTCTAAGTAACTAGCTTTGTTTTTTCACCACCTCGACCATATTGAGGGTTTCTAAATTTGGAAAATAGCACAAGACCTATTTTTCTCGACCATGCTGTATATTTTAAACCAATAAATATCATTCAAGATTCATCTTTCATACGTGTGTCTCGATGAAGAGAATGCAATCAGATAAATTATTTGTCCCTTGAAGTTCATGCAGAATATAACTGTGACGGATTCTAGGGTAACGTTCCGTTTGATCAATGAGACACCCTACTCTTCTGTTTATAATAGGAAAAATCAAATCATTTAAATTTAGTAAATCTCAAAACTCACCAATAATATTTCCTTTATCCAGCTATACTCTAAAATAAACTAAAAGGGAAAAAAATAATTAGCAATGATTCAATCATAAATGACAAGGGACCATGAAACCCACTAGTCCCATCCCCAACTCTTACAAAAACCTCTCACCACCTTCACAGCTTCACTCATCAATGGCCGCAACTGTTGAACATCCTACTTGCATTTCCACTGTTCTATTATTACTCTCAAACTCGTATTTTTGTGCACAGTCATTAAGATATTAGCACCGAGTTAGAACGCTAAAAAAGCACCCTTGCTCTTCCCGAATGCTTATTTTCGTGGTGGAAATGTTTACACTGGAGTTAGTGTAGGCCTAGCGTATTGTCTTTTTCAATCTATTCGACAAATACCCTCTCTCTCTCTCTAACTATGTCACTGTTTTTTGGGTTTATATCAGCAGTAATGGAGGGACAGATGATGACAAACAAGGGGTTAATACTCTATCTATTCAAGTTGCAGGATTGTGTGGCCCTCCTGATGTTTACGCACTCTGTAATATGTGGAGCTCCTTCATCCTCGCTCTCTGCCCTAATCCGTACGTCACATAACCCTAAATAAATTTATTCAAAAGCTCAAAGGGATTAACAGAAAAGGGTAAGCAAACTCAGTACCTAGTTCTAAAGTTTTGAAATTGAATCACCGCCAACTATAAGTTATTGCTTATATGGCTAGCGAAGGTTGTGTCAACTAAGAGCTAACTGTGTGTTTGGAGAATGAGTTGTATATGACCTTGATTAAGCAAAAAAAACTTGATATTCTATTGTCTGTGAGAGTATAATCGATGACAATGGAGTATACAATTCTATATCGTTTAAAAAAATAAAATTTATAATATATAAGTAAAATTTTCATTTATATAGTCAGTAAAATGTATTTTAAGTTATGAATTAAAAATTAATTTATAAGATTTATTGTTTAAAATAAATAATATTACACTCAAACACGGTTTTGTTAATGTTTCGTTAGTGCACAACGAGGGGATCGTAGCATGTTTTAGTGGCTTCATGGGTCGACCAAAACAGGGACCAAAGTTCGAGGAAAAAAACAAATTGTGGATTGTGACATTGTCTTTGTATCTTCCACTTGAACAATCATTGAACATACTTTAAACGAGAAATGCTAGGGAGCATCATCATGCATTGGTAGAAGATATTTTTGGTGATCATTAATGAATGAAGATTCCTATGATAATTGGGCACTATTTGATCGAAATTAAGCACCTGGAAACCATAATTATTTTTTGAACCCAAATTTTGAATAAATAAACAAAAAAAACTTAAATTAAAAAAAAAATCATTTTAAAATTCCTAAAACGTTCAAAAAAAATCCTTACGTTAGTACTGAACTTCCAAAAAAATCATTGCATCCAGTACAAACATCTTAATAGTATGAATAATAGACTTGTATGTATTTGATATATTCCAAAGTATCAAATACATACAAATCTATTATTCGCACGATAAGATATAAGATTTATGAAAGTTCTACCATCATAAATCGCCTGAAGTTCTTTACAATTCTGAAACACATCGGCCATGGAAGTAAAAATAAATATTTCATTTATGAAAACTATATACCTTAGAATTTTATCTTCATTTGCCAAGTTTAAGAGATACTTTATGTTGTTTAAATAACTCCATAACCAATACCAAATAGTTCTATTGCAATCCTCTTGAAGTTTGTTTTCATCAAAACTATCATCGATGAACACTATCCCAAATCATATAATTATGTTCCAAAAACCTTATGCATAGGTCCACGAATGTTCTTAGAGTCCATATCTTGCAAAACCAAAGGTAGCACCAAAATGAGTGTTAATTCGTATTTGTTATTGTATTTTTTCTTCTTTACTCCTCCTTGTTGGTATTATGATCAATAGCCGATTCTCAAAACTATCAAAATCTTCTCGGCTGGTCAAATAGATGATCAATCCCAAAATGAGTGTTAATTCATATTTGTTATTGTATATTATTGCCTTGTATACGTAGGTGTGTATGTATTATATATCCCTCTTATCATATTGATAGATGTTTGGATTAATTTTCTACAAGCTTGCCTACCATTCATCGAATTAAAAAAAGATTCATTGTGTAGACGCTTACTATAAGCCTAGAAGAAGTGATTTAAATGTACATGCTCAAATTATCTGTCACATTTTCACGTATAACTTCTTTCTACAACTCATTATGCGAGAGCACTATAACTTAGGTCGCTTCTTCTTCAACTATTGTTGCTAGTGGTCATTCCTCCAAATCTCGTCAATTCAAATTGCATTCTTCTAAACTTAAGGGTGACTTGCATTAAAATTTTTATTTTACGCTTCTCTCATATGACCAGCACTATATTATTCATTTTAGCTAAGGTACATAGAACATTGTTAATAAGGAATGCAAAAAAATTGACATACTAGTTAGGAAGAAAAGGCCTTGGATAATCCCACATCATTGCAGGTTTTGTCGTCACAATCATCCATATCTAAGAAATTTGATGTCTTCGTTGACAACAATTACGATTGAAGGACCGACTCTGATACTATTTATGTAATTCGCTAGCATAATATTATTGGTTTTGGACAGAAGTCTGCATAAATCTCAACTCTTGATCATTACAAAGCTCAACTGCTAGGTTAATATGAGATTGACTACCCCATGTAATCCTAGGACGATATACTTAAAATCTCAATGTCTCTTCGTACTTCATACTCTATTCAAAGATACGTTATCCATGTTTTATATTTTTATAATACACACTATTTACGAATATGCCCAACTACTCTCTCTCTCTTCACGCCCAAGTAAATGTGAAAGAATAATTCTTCAACATTGGACCTCTTCATTCTTTGAATATGCTTCTTTTTTTTGGTCATCATGATAGATTTGCCCTAGATGATCTATTCGGAGTATGTATTTCAAAATAATTGATGCTTACAATTGTGAATTATTATAATTGAGTCGTGGGGTTATGCATTCTACCCATGAACACAAGTTTAGCCATGATGCTTGATGGGACCAAGATGTGGAATGAAGCCCAAATGAATTGGAGATGAAAAAAGCCCAATCCAGGGCCTACAGTTCCGATCAGGTGACTTTCTCGCTGATTGGTGATCTGGCTCGTGCAGCTTCAGAAAAAAATTTCTTCGTCGTCGTTTTCAGTTCGCGAAAGTTAGGAGGGCGAAATTTGAGAAAAGTAGGCGAAGATTTTACCGTTTCGTACTATTATTGCAGGTAATATGTTAATTATATTCAATTTCTTTGCTCTAAAACAGATCTAGCTTGCCGATCCATTCCCATTTCAAGAAATCGTCCACAAATTGAATTATGGGATATTCTTGTTTCTGATGAAATCTCATCTAGTTATTGTTGTTGCTAGATTGAAATCAAAAGGTACTCTTGAGAGAGAAAGTAATGGAATGGAAGACGGTGCAGCATGTGGATCTGCAGCATGTAGGGCGAGGCCTCAAGCCGTTGCAGCCTCACTCTCTGACGTTTCATCCCAGTCAGGCGCTTGTTGCGGTCGCTATTGGCTCTTATATCGTTGGTCAGTATTATCAATTAGATCCTCATCCTTTGCTAAAAACCATTCGATAAGTAGTTGGGGTGTACCGACAAACTATTTTACTTGTACATGTGAAGAATTCTGCTGCGGCTTTGTGATATTTTAACCATAGACGGGATGTTTTAAGAAGTTATGGAAGAGAATACTTAAAAATGTGACTATGATCTCATAATGATAGCGTTTGGTAGTACTTTCCATCTTATTTAGAAGTTGATTTGAAAGTATTATGCACTTGAGGTTTCTGATAATGTCGATCTGGTCTGTTTTTACTGCTAAAAGTTGCATTGAATGAACCAAAACATTAGAAATATTGTTAATTAGCTAATTTACTACAGTAACACAAAGAAATACTTATGCATCCGTGTAAAGAGTCATTTTTCTATCATATAAAATATGTATAATTGTAATTCTCATTTTGGCTGTGCTGGGCACCTGAACATTTCCTGGTATACTAGCACTATACAGTCCTGGAAGAGCTGCAGTGCTGTGCTATTTTAACTATGTGGAAACAGTTGAATCAAACAATAACAAACATATTTACTCCTAAGACTGATTTTTGACTGGCTTACTGATAAAAAAGAAATTATGATCAGTTTGTTCTCATGGATTTATTTGAAATGGACATAGGCTTGTTTTCTCCTTAGATTTTTGTTTACCTCTTGAAACTAGTAGTCATTGTGACAACTGATGCTTCCTTCATTTATGGGATAGAATGCGATGCTATAACTGGTTGCAAGATTTCATCTATTGACATTGGGGCCCCAGTTGTTCGAATGTTATACAGTCCCACAAGTGTGCATGCTGTTATTGCTATACTTGAGGTAAGTATCCATTTATTCTAGGATGTAGATGTATAACTTAATGAAGAGTTTTTTAGCATGCAAGAAATTGAAGTTCTTTCTGGTTCTTGATGGCTTTAACTTTTTATTGAAGTTTTATTTCATTATGTTAACTATTGTTTTAGCTGATAGATTGCTGTTTTAGAGTATTTGAGAAACTGTAGGTTGTACTTGTCATTGAGTTCTTAAGGTTGGTGTGTAATTGCCATTGAGAAATGGGCAGAAATATATTATTTGGGTGCTTATCCCTGTGGCATTGGTCTAGTAACGAGAACATAAGCACATGAATCTACTATTTTGGTTTCAGTTATAACATACTTTTATTTTTGGGAAGCATATGTCAGGAATGTTAATCAGTTCATAGCTGAATAGTATGCTCTATCAAGTTGACTATGCAAGGAGGAAGGGTAACTATGGCTAGGATTAGAGACAATACAGGTCAAGCTTAGGTTATCATGATAGCTTATCAAACGGTTATGGGTGGGAAATGATCTAGAAAATTGGTTTGTTGGAGAGGAGTTTATGTTCTTCTAATGGTTGTATGTATAATTTAGGTGCAAAAAAGGTATGTAAAATGCAGAAATCAAGTGTAAGAGTGCAGATCTCTACCATTATGATCTCCATTTTCTAGTTCAATGAAGCACTCTATACTCTATTCTCTTTAGAGCCATTCGAAGGATGGATTCATGAAATACTCTCTCTTCCATCTTTTTCTTCATTGCCTTTTGTTTTCTTTTGGTGTTCTGTTGGTGTTTGCTTGCTGTTGGGCCAGATCACACTGTTAGCTACTTTGCCACTTTAATTGCATTAATATTTTGTGAGAGATATGGGTGAGATGACTTCTGTTGGAGTTTATTAAGTTTCTTTAACTTTTTTTTTTTAATTTGTGTTGTAATCATTTCACCTGGTCGCATATATGGTATATAATTGCATTTATTAGATACTAGCTCCTTATGATGAACAATTTAAGTTGAATACCTTTGTAACAAGTTTCATTTACTATAGTTCCATTTCATTTGTTACTATTTGCCTTTTCTATCTTGCTTAGGATTGTACCATTCGATCATGTGATTTCGATTCAGAGCAAACTTTTGTGTTGCACTCTCCTGAAAAGAAGACAGAGCAAATTTCTTCTGATGCCGAAGTCCATCTTGCATTAACACCTCTTCAACCTGTTGTGTTTTTTGGATTTCATAAAAGAATGAGCGTGACAGGTCAGCTGTTTTCTTTATTGTTGTGTTCAGTTTTTGAGCATTTCAAGATGGGAAAATGTTACTGATCATTTGAATCTTTGTTTTGCAAATGGTAGTTGTTGGGACTATTGAAGGGGGAAGGGCTCCAACAAAAATTAAAACGGACTTGAAAAAGCCTATTGTCAATCTTGCTTGCCATCCTCGGTTGCCGGTTCTGGTAAATTTTGATTTCAGTCAACCACTATTTTCTGCATTTGCTCTCAAGTTACTGACCATATAATTTTCGGTGTTCCTCAGTATGTGGCTTATTCAGATGGTCTAATTCGAGCATATAACATTCATACCTATGCTGTTCTATACACACTACAGCGTAAGATAAAAATGCACCCCTTCTTTTGTTGTTGATTTTTTTTAATATATTCCTTCTCATCTAATGTATGACTTGTTTCTTTACAATTCCTTGGTTGTTGCAGTTGACAACACCATAAAGCTCATAGGTGCTGGTGCGCTCGCATTTCATCCAACATTAGAGTGGATTTTTGTGGGTGACCGACGTGGTACTCTTTTAGCATGGGACGTATCAACTGAGCGACCCATTATGATTGGAATGTGAGTTATTCATACTCATGATTTCTAATTATCTTTTTTCCCTGTCTAGATTTTTTGTAGTGGAAGAATTGTTTTGATACAAAACATAAAATGGGAATAACTAGAGAATTGATAGCTTTTTATCATGTGAATCCAATCAAAGATATCGTTAATATTTGTAGGAGCATTGAAAATTGGTGAATCCGTCTTCAAATTGAATTCATGACTGATTTGTCCTTGGTTTATTACTCTGTTCAAGACAAATAATTAATTATATGTGTTTGTGTTTGTGTTTGTTGTAAATTTTCCATTATTGCTTCTTGAGATTTTTATTAAGTCAATCTGACAAGAAAAAAACATACCTTATGTTTGTGATGGAGGATTGTTTGCAATCTTAGATGCCCCACCATAAAATTTTCTGTCAATTTACTGTTCACCGAAAATACTACTAACGCCCCACCCGAAAATAGAGGAGTGGAGGAGAGGGGTGAGTGTCATATTATACTTTATTTCCCGAAACTCTCTGGTTGTTGGCGATACGTGAACTGCCTTGAACCATTTTACATCGTTGCTGGTAGTGGAGATATCCATCAAGCTCGTGTTTGCACTGGATCGTAAAGTTGAAATTCATGATTTATGGCCGATTTTGATTGAATCGACCATGGTCTGTGTCAATGATAGGTCCCAGTATTTGTCAAAAAACATTGGAGGTATAAGCAAGCGTTTCACTTCTGTGTGACCATGTTTAAGTTGGCAGGGACTTCGTAAGTTGCTACTGAAGTCCTGGTTGACCAATTGCCTGTCACCAGTGGCTGGTTTTTTCTCTTACCATGTTAGGGTCTAACATTGTATTTTCTTTTTAGTTCATCTTTTTTTTTTTTTCCGGCTCTCATTTGATTAATTACTACGATCAAACATTGTCATCCAATTTTGTTGTCTCTTATTATCGTCGCAATATCATTTGTTGAAGAT
Organism: Begonia fuchsioides; assembly: GCA_003255005.1. Taxonomy (NCBI): domain Eukaryota; kingdom Viridiplantae; phylum Streptophyta; class Magnoliopsida; order Cucurbitales; family Begoniaceae; genus Begonia; species Begonia fuchsioides. Next base: position 64,266 of record QAOC01017634.1, read on the forward strand.
TGCAAATGATTTCATGATTTTTCTCGGGCCATGTTAGGGTCTATCATCATATTTTCTTTTTCGTTTAATTTTTTTTTTGGATTTGTCATTTGATTCTTTATTACGATCAAACCTTGTCATCTGATTTGATTGTCTCTTGATAATTGTCACAGATTCTCATTTGTTGAAGATTGTAGAGGATTTTGCGAATTTCATGGATCTGTTATTCAATAATCTTAATCTTTGTTCTTGTCAATGATGCTTATCAACTATAATGTTAGCCATCCATCAAATCATTGTTCTCATACTAATTTAGTGTAGTAGAAGAATTATTTTGATAGGATAAAATACCTTATTTGTGATGGGGGATTGTTTGCAATCTTAGACGCCCCACCAGAAAATTTCCTGTCAGAGTCGTATTAGACTTTATTTTCCGAAACTCTCTGGTTGTTGGCGATACGTGAACTTCCTTGAACCATTTTACATTGTTGCTGGTAGTGGAGATATCCATCAAGCTCGTGTTTGTACTGGATCGTAAAGTTGTAATTCATGATTTATAGTCGATTTTGATTGAGTCGACCATGGTCTTTGTTAATGATAGGTCCCAATATTTGTCAAAAAACAGTGGAGGTATAAGCATGCGTTTCACTTCTGTGTGACCATGTTTAAGTTGGGCAGGACTTCGGAAGTTGCTAGTGAAGTCCTGGTTGGCCAATTGCCTGTCATCAGTGGCTGGTTTTTTATCTGACAATGTTAGGGTCTAACATTGTATTTTCTTTTTAGTTCATCTTTTTTTTTTTTCGGCTCTCATTTGATTAATTACTATGATCAAACATTGTCATCCAATTTTGTTGTCTCTTATAATCGTCGCAAATATGATTGCAGATCATATTTTCTTTTTCGTTTAATTTTTTTTGGGTTTCTCATTTGATTCTTTATTACGATCAAATAATCGTTGCAGATTCTCATTTGTTGAAGATTGAAGAGGATTTTGCGAATTTCACAGATCTATTATTCAATAATCTTAATCTTTGTTCTTGTCAATGATGCTTATCAACTATAATGTTAGCTATCCATCAAATCATTGTTCTCATACTAATTTAGTGTAGTAGAAGAATTATTTTGATAAGAAATAGAAATAAGAAAAAATAGAGAACAAACCTCGAAGAAAATAGATAAATCCGTAAATAGAAGAATCCATTATCAGTCTAAAAGTTTAAACTAATGTCAACGATAACCCTATAAATGCATTTTGACTTATCATTTAAAATATTTGATAAATTTCTAAATAGTAAGATGTATCTTTAAGGCCGTTTAAAATGATGAAAAGAAGTTAAAATTTCTTTTCCATATTTGTTAAGAAATAAAATATGTTCATTATTGTACTTAGGTCAAGTTTTGAGTGATTGCAGTCGAGTTGAGGTTTTTGGATTAACGTTGGTTTTTATTTGGTTTTAATATAAATTTTATCTGATTTTGAGTTATTTTTTGACACACGGTCCAATTCCGATTTCACTATTATTTACCCCCAAAGAATAGAACTAAACGTTGAATTGCAATTTTTTAAGAATTGTAATGGAATTGGAAATGCGAGGTGGCAAAACCGATAGTTGCGGTCTGGTTCTGCACACTATAAAAATAAGAGAAACTAAATACCAATAGAACCTTGACTTATGAGCGTTGTTTGTGCTACCTCAAGATTCATCTTGGGTGTTAATAAGTAGAAACTTTTGATCCATACAAATCAAATGAAAGATATTGTAGACATTTCAATTCGAGAAAAATATGTAGCTAAATCTAATAACAGAGAAGGTGTATAACTGTAATGTCTGACTTTGACTTGTAACGGATTTTTGCTTCTAATGCAGTACTCAAGTGGGTTCCCAGCCAATAACATCAGTTGCTTGGCTACCAGTGATGCGACTCCTTGTCACGCTCTCCAAGGATGGAAGCCTTCAAGTTTGGAAAACACGAGTCGTAGTCAATTCTAATAAACCTCCAATGCAAGCAAATTTTTTTGAGCATGCCGGTCAGATTACTGTCATGTTTTAATACTTGCATTTATTTGAAATTGACCAGGAATCTGTAAATGATGATGAAACATTCTCTCATTGCATAGTCCTCTTTCCTTAAATTCATTCTGCTAGTTTCATCCCTTGCTAGGGTAATTATAAATGCGTACTATATGCATTCTTGAATGTGGAATATTGTGGCAACTTCTATACCCTGGTAGAATGGAAATGTCGTATCTCTGATTGAGTTGGTAGCTTTTGACAGATGATGTGTTTAAGTTAGTTTATATGTTTTTCGTAAATGGAAAATATATAACTAAATTAAACTCACCACCATCCATATAAACTAAATTAAACTCACCCTCTGTCAAAAGCTACCCACTCAATCACAGATACAATATTTCCCATCGACTTGTAAGGTATGCTAAATAGAATTTGATGATTACCCATAGATAGGTTAGGTATTTAACTTAGTTTGTGTGTATATGTGATTCTACATTTTTTTATTATGTATTTTTGGAAAGAAAAATATGTATTGTTCCCCTCTTCTCTGTCTCATCAAAGGACACCGTATTTTGGTTTTCTTAACATGTTTGTGCCTATGTTAAAACCTTTAGGTTGATCAAAATAAATTCCCTGGACTTCAACGTGACATCTACACTTTTTTTATTATCATGCTTGTTCTCCAATTCATAAGCCTGCCACATTTTGAATGACAATGACTTTGCTGAGTCATGATTTTATTACTTTCTTCTGCAGCAATTGATTCAATTGATATACCTCGCATCCTTTCTCAGCAGGATGGCGAAGCAGTTTATCCTCTGCCAAGGATTAAGACCATTGAAGTTCACCCTAAATTGAATTTAGCAGCATTGCTGTTTGCAGTTTAGTGATGCTTCTTAACTCCTTTCATCTTTTTTGTTAGTCATCTGACGTTGATTTGTATATGTTTGATATCTTCAATAGAATTTGATGGGTGGAGACACCGTGAAAAATAAGGCAGCCTACACAAGGGAAGGGCGGAAACAACTTTTTGCAGTATTGCAAAGTGCCAGAGGATCTTCAGGTGCTTTTTTCTTATTATAGAAGCTTAGGATTGTTTGTCTTTCTAGTTTTTGTCTTAGCTAAGAAAGCTTTTTGACCTCTGTTTAGTGATCTATTTTTAACACAGATAAATTCTCCACTGCCTACTTGGAGTTTAAACATTCGTGTTTTAGTATCGTTGTTGACATTGGCTCACAAAAAGAGGATTAGACTTTGATCTGAATTTAAATCTGTTGAACTGTTGATCATATTAGAACGTCAAATTCCATTAAAAGTTGAGCCATGAGACTTTGAATGACAGCATGACATTGATTCTACCCTTTCTATTGTAGTGGATTTCTAATATGAGAACTGCTTTATAGCATCTGTCTTGAAGGAAAAACTTTCATCTTTGGGCGCCTCTGGGATCCTGGCTGATCACCAACTTCAAGCGCAGCTTCAGGAGCATAAACTCAAAGGGTGAGCTTGTAATTAACCTTAAATTTCCTTGGCTGTGTAATGCAGTGAATTGTGTTTTCGGCCTGAAAGTATCATTGCATTTAATGTTGAATATTACTCTTATTGTTTCTTATTCATTGTCTATGATAGTACAGATATTTCCTTATGAGCGCTCAAAAATCATTTTATCTGGTTCATATCTATTCCTAGTGGTGTGATCTGCATATGCTTCATCAAAAGGATGTACATATCAATCATGTGGTTTTATCTTCTGTCTATTGTTCATTACCCAATTTTTCTCTTTCTTAAAAGCACCAAATTTTTATTACGATGTTAATCAAAGTTATTCTTCTTGCATTTTTTTGGGAGCTTTAAGTTTGCTTATTCTGTTGCTTTCAAATTACTGTCAAAATTTGACCTCAATTGACTTTTTGTGTTTTGTTATTAATTTCTTTTATTTACATCTAACTTCTAAAGATAGATGGTATAAAAAAGTTCATGTTTACATTTTGTTGGTTTATTTACTAAAAAAGAGTTACATTTGGTTTTAATCATGCGATCTTAAATAGAAATTATCATTAGGAAGTATAGTTGTATGTTTAGAAAAGGATTGTGCAACAAAATAATTAAGTTTGTGAACATAAGATTTACTATCTCATATTATGGTGGCAAGCCCTTACGACTTCCCGCCTCGCACTGCACTCGGAAGTGCTTTAGAGAACATTCTTTCTCGTTAGCGCCCGTCACCAGCTAGAACCCTAATAGTTGTAACATGGAGGGAGTCTCAACATCTAAAGATAGGATTCAATTCCAAATAATTTCATTACGAGAGAATTCGAACCTTACACCCATAGCTGTAGTAGTTCTTTAAACAAGTGTGTCATGAATCTTGATTAAAGAATTTCTACCCACTAGGTTGATGTGCAAGGTTCAAATTCTCTTTGTAAAATTATGGGGGCTGTATTAGATGGCACTTGAAAAATCTAATAAATTAGAACCTTAGGCGATCCTTATGAATTGTTTATTACTTACTGTGGAGTCTGACTAGTTTATTGCTAGTTCTATCAATTTAATTGATATTTATGCTAATATTGATAGTTCGTTTCTTGTGCAGCAATAGTCATCTTACGGTGGTAGACATAGCAAGAAAGGCTTTTCTTCATAGTGTATGTACTTTCTATATTTTTTTCTTCTTCAATCACGAACACATTTAACAAAATGGAAAACCCTTTAGATATATGTGATAAATCTTGCATTTGTTTTCCTTGAGTGAAGAAAAAAGCTTGTATTTGGGTGTAAATAGTAAAATTGAGAATGATAAATTCTCTATATAGAATGAAAATAGAATGTTGCATCTGATAATCGATTATGTCGTCAAATTGAGATGAAATTTTCTAAAAATGTTAATTGACATATGTTTACATTGCAAAAAGAATTCTCATATCATCAATTCATTGTGTTGGTATTATTTTCCCCCCTAAAAGGATATCACTAAAGCAAAATAATTAAAATGTTTTGAAAATTCAGGGCATCTCAGTGAGAATATAAACATGTTTTCACATCTCTTTCATTTTTTTGGCTGCTCAAGCAAGATTTCATAAAAAAAAAATTACACTTATACGAGTATCATATCCCACGTCATAATATGTGGAAATACAAGGGTGCATAAAGAATGTACCTGACAAAGAAAGCACGCTGATGACAAAGACTGGATCCTTAGATAATATTACAGAGCAACATGGCAGTATAGATGATAGATTATCAAAACCCGAGCATGTGCACTCAAATAGCTGCAAAAGGCAACTTGGGGGGATGTCACTGAAGTATTCTAACCATGGAAACAAAGTTGCAAAGTAATTACGGTTTATCAAACATCCTCAAGTGAATGTCGCAGGAAGTGCCCTGCTCTTTAAAAACAGGAACAAAAATGCACAGTATGTAGTTCCAAAAGTTAACAAAAATTTTCAGTATCCACTTTCTCTTCTAGAAGGGCTATGATTGGGAGCTCTGCTTTGTTCTACTTTATCTCTAAGATATTTTGGGTTAAGACCGCCTGCATAGTCCATTGTCCCTCTTGCATATGTTGTACTTCTACCAATCTGAGTTACTTCTTGGAAATGATTCATGAATGAGGCATGATTTCTTGGATCCCAGTATTTAGGATATAATGAAACGTAGGAGATTGTGTCATTTTTTCTGTCATCATATGGCTTGCTTGAAAGCAATGTTAGCAAATCATGAGGGTACATGTCTTTATGTTTAAATGTACGATCATTCATATTCCCTTTGGTTGTGGTTTATATCAAACAAATCTGAGAATCTTTTCCTTGATTTTATGCATCTGGGTAAATATTTTTTTCCTTCGGATAATCTTGAGGTGTAAAAAACATGTGAATATCTGCGTAACTCATTTTCTTTTCTCATTCTTGTAGCATTTTATGGAAGGCCATGCTAAAAACTCTCCAATTTCTCGATTTCCGCTCATCACTATTTCAGATCAAAAACATCATTTGAAGGATTTTCCAGTTTGCCAGGTATCTTTAATGCAAATGAGCTGTTCCTACCGCTTTTATTTTTATTGATAGATGTCTAACATGTTGCTTTCCGATGGCAGCCACTTCACTTGGAGCTAAATTTCTTCAATAAAGAAAACAGAGTTCTTCATTATCCCGTGAGAGCTTTCTATGTGGATGGTGTAAACCTTATGGCATATAATATCTGTGCTGGAACAGATAATATCTACAAAAAACTACACTCAGTATATTATTCTTGCACCCTTTAGTTACATTTATGCCAATAGTTTTCCTTTGATGATTTTTGTGTCAATTACTGCTGGCCTACCAAATTTGTTTATGAATAACTTATTCTCCCAGATTCCAGGCAATGTGGAATGCAATCCAAAGCTAATCCTGTATAGTAAAAAGCAGCATCTGTTTCTAGTAGTAATTGAGTTCAGTGGTGCTCCAAACGCAATTTTTCTTTATTGGGAAAATACTGATGGTCAGGTTTCGAATAGCGAAGTTAGTTCAGTGAAAGGTCGTTCTTTCTTATTTCAGACTATTAAAAATATAGATGCTCAGGGTTCTAATATCTAGTACTTGTTTCTATAGGTCAAGATGCTGCTTTCATCGGGCCAAACGAAAATCAGTTTGCGATTCTTGATGATGATAAAACTGGGTTGGGATTGTATGTTTTACCTGGAAAGGCTTCCAAAGAAGCTAATGAAAAGAATGGAGCCATTGAAGATAACCAGTTTGTAGATGCTAAAGTTGGTTCCTTTCGTGGTCCACTGCAGTTTTCATTTGAAACTGAAGTGGATCGCATCTTTTCCACTCCATTAGGTGATTTGGAACTCTGTTTTAATGCTATTAGTGTCATTTCAATAAGTGCTCTATTGTACTGATCATTATTGAATATGTGTAGAGTCTACTGTGATGTTTGCTTCACATGGGATCCAGATTGGCTTGGTAAAGCTGGTTCAAGGGTACCATCTTTCAACTTCCGATAGTAACTCTTTATCAACAAAAGCTGAAGGGAGAAAGTCTATCAAGCTGAGAGTAAATGAGATTGTGCTTCAGGTAATCGCTTATACTTTCTTATATGCCCTTTTGAAGAAATAAAATCACCAGCAAAATTTTGAATTTGGAATTTGTATCGGAAAGTACAGTTTTGAAAATATTGGAACCACTGTTGTATTGGTACCAATCTAGTTTTGAAAAGTTGATAAACCAAGGCTTCGGATGTTGGAGATAAATTTCTCATGTAACTGATTATTATAAACACAAGACTGAAGCTTATGCTTGCATGTGGAAAGTAATGCTTTAATATAGAAAAGTTTATGAATATCACAGTACATCTTCGGGAATTGACAAAAGTATGCCTTTGTAAACTGCAGGTTCACTGGCAAGAAACTCTTAAAGGTTATGTGGTTGGAATATTAACCACACAAAGGGTTTTCATTGCCACCGCAGATCTTGATATTTTAGCTAGCAGTTCCACCAGATATGATAAAGGACTCCCTTCAATATCCTTAAAATATGTGAATTTTTTAAATATTTTTCTATATTTACTGGTAATACTCATATTCTATGTTTTTGTGTAACTTTTTGAACACTTGACTAATGTGCACTATAGATCCCTTTTATGGGTCGGTCCTGCCCTTCTTTTTTCAACTGCAACTTCAATTAATATTCTTGGCTGGGATGGTAAAGTGATGACTATTCTCTCAATTAGCACGCCTTATGCTGGTTTGTCAATCAACTTGCTGCTGTCTTCTTTATTTCTTATGACTTATTAACTAGTTTGGCTGGCATGGTCGTTTAATAATAGCATCTTTCACAATAATTTTCTAAACTAGCTAATTTCCTTCCAGTTTTACTTGGTGCACTGAATGATCGGTTATTGCTTGCAAGTCCAACTGATATTAACCCAAGACAAAAGAAGGGTATTGAGATTAAGAGTTGTCTTCTTGGACTGCTTGAACCTCTTCTTATTGGGTTTTCAACCATGCAACAACGCTTCGAGCAGAAGCTTGACCTTTCTGAAACATTATACCAGATAACATCGAGGTTCTTTTTTTCTTTTATCATTTTCAATCCAAAGGGGTTTTGCCTTAATATAGATAAATTTATGCTGCAAACAGTTTATTTTAGAATTAAATATCAGTTGCATGGCACTTTACTTAGATTAGTAAATTTCTTGAAAATATAAGTGTCTTAAGCTATAATATATGTTAATGAAGGTTTGACTGCTTGCGAATCACTCCACGATCTCTTGATATTCTTGCTGGAGGTTCTCCTGTCTGTGGAGATCTTGCTGTCTCATTGTCCCAAGCAGGTCCACAATTCACTCAGGTGAGTAAGTAATATGATATTTTGCTTTTTTCGTTTGCTAATTTTGTTTCTGAACATGCTTCTACTTGAATTCAGGTATTACGAGGTGTCTATGCCATCAAAGCTCTACGTTTTCCAGCTGCTTTATCTGCTTTAAAAGATGAGTTCTTGCGGTCTAGAGACTATCCAAAGTGTCCCCCAACCTCACACCTGTTTCACCGATTCCGACAGTTGGGCTATGCTTGTATCAAGTATGAAGAGAACCTTAATATCTTATGATCCAAGTGTTTGGGCAAATTCCTCATAATGATTAAGCGAACTTTATATTTTTCTATTAGTAAATTATGGTATTAAAGCTCCTGACAATGAAAAGAATGCATATTTTTGTAAATCATTCATGTTGTAACCTCATTTCAATGATGATAGATCAATCTGTTCTTGATATCTCTTTAGGTTAACCACCAGGGTATTTTGAGATATCTTTTTAGGATTCTATGAGATAATTCTATTTCACATAAGAGCTCAATCAGCCTTTAAACGGTTTAATCTTTGCAGGTTTGGCCAGTTTGACACTGCAAAAGAAACTTTTGAAGTCATATCAGACTATGAAAGCATACTTGATCTTTTCATATGCCACCTTAACCCTAGTGCAATGCGGCGTCTAGCTCAGAAACTGGAAGAAGATGGCACGGATTCTGAATTGCGACGATATTGTGAAAGAATTCTAAGAGTCCGCTCCACAGGATGGACACAGGGAATATTCGCTAATTTTGCTGCAGAGAGTATGGTTCCAAAAGGGCAAGAGTGGGGTGGTGGAAACTGGGAAATAAAGACTCCTTCTGGGGCAAAGGCCATACCCCAGTGGGAGCTGGCAGCAGAGGTGATGCCCTACATGAGAACTGATGATGGTTCAATCCCGTCCATTGTTGCAGATCATATTGGTGTTTATTTAGGTTCAATAAAAGGAAGAGGGAACGTTGTGGAAGTAAGAGAAGGTAGTTTGGTCAAAGCTCTTATTCCTGGTGGTGCTAACAATCAGCTCAATGGAATGCAATTATCATCTGCTAAACCCATTTCTAACAAGCCAATTACATTGTCTGATGAACCAAAGGGCAATTTATTGGCTCTAGAAACACTTACCAAACATTCTGGCTCTACTACTGTGGATGAACAGGCTAAAGCGGAAGAAGAATTCAAGAAATCTATGTATGATCCTACTGTCGATGGTAGTAGCAGTGATGAAGAGGGGGTCCCTAAAAATAGAAAAATTCACATCAGAATACGAGATAAGCCAATTGCAGGACCCGCAGTAGATGTGAATAAGATCAAGGAAGCCACCCGCCAGTTCAAACTTGGCGACAGTTTGGGTCTTCCAATTAGTAGGACCAAGTCATTAACTGACGGGTCTCACGAGCTTAGCAAAATAAACGAGATTCCTACTCCGAGTGTTTCTACGGTTTCTTCCCCCGCTGATCCTTTTGGTATGGGAGTTACTCAGCCTGCGACAGTTTCTCAGCCTACCCCAGCAGTGATTGGTATGGGAGTTACTGGTGGACCCATTCCAGAGGACTTCTTTCAAAATACAATACCCTCCTTTCAAGTTGCAGCTACTCTTCCTCCTCCTGGGACGTACCTTTCGAAGATGGATCAGGCTTCTCGGGGAGTTGAAGTTAACAAGGGAACTACTAACCAGGTTAAAGATGGTGAACGTTACATTGGGCTTCCTGATGGTGGTATTCCACCTCAAGCCGCTCAGCAACCGGGCATCCCTCTTGAATCGATTGGATTACCTGATGGTGGCATCCCACCACAATCTTCAGGTCATGAAGCTGGCTTACCACGGTCCCAGGTTCAAGTTGGTCAAATTTCGGTATCCTCACAGCCTCTCGATCTTAGCATCCTTGGTGTTCCAAATTTGTCAGAGCCTGAGAAGCCTCCACCTCTTAATCCATCTGCCGTTCGTCCTGGGCAGGTGATTCATGCAATTATTATTTGAATCACATTTCTAAATGCATAAAATACTAAAATAGGTTGATCATGCATTGGAGATATGTTTTGCCTTTATTTTGTTATCAACACATTTTACATGATTGCCATGGGATGCTTGTGGTCTACTATCGTGGGTTTTTCCAGCCAAAAAGCAAGGTTAAGTACGGACGGTTTTGTAATAATTTACCCTCCCCAATGTCCCAACACAAAGCAACTCAAAAGTGGATTTATCATTGAATATTTTGTTTGGTACATGGGAGATATTATTACGAACTAAGGCAATCAGAAAGGGATTCCCCCTAAAATTATTCCCCGGGTGTACTTTCTCCCAAAGATCAGTTTTCAGCTTTTGAGTGATTTATTTTTTTTCACTTATTTGTAGGTTCCTCGGGGAGCTGCTGCTTCTGTGTGTTTCAAGACGGGGCTTGCTCATCTTGAGCAGAATCAACTATCTGATGCTTTATCATGCTTTGATGAATCCTTTTTGGCATTAGCTAAAGACCAGTCCCGTGGGGCTGAGATAAAGGCTCAAGCTACCATCTGTGCCCAGTATAAGATTGCTGTTACTCTGCTACGGGTACTCTTTTATATTTCTCTTCTAATGATGAACTAGGCATTCTAGGTAGAAAAATCAAGTTAGATCTGCTTGTGCCATAACCAGCTCTTTTGCTATTGTTCATAGGGCTGAAAGTTCTCCTAAGTAACCAACAGTTGTGGATTATCGGATGGGTAGTTTTCAATATAAGCTGACAACTCGTGACTAATGTTTATAAAATTATTTTTCTACAAACCTATTTGTTTGAACAGTTTTGTAGTCCCCGAAATTGTTTCTTTGCATCCAGACCCTAAATTCAGCAAAGCACTTTAAAGAGCATATGTACCTTTTGCCATAACTGTCAGACAGTAGATATGTTTATGTTTCAGAGAAATGATGATTGTTTTCAAAAGTTATTTGTTGGAAATCTTGATAATATGTCAATTCAACCAATGCAGGAAATTGGAAGGTACAGTAGATATGTTTATGTTTCAGAGAAATGATGATTGTTTTCAAAAGTTATTTGTTGGAAATCTTGATAATATGTCAATTTAACCAATGCAGGAAATTGGAAGGTTGCAGAAAGTGCAAGGAGCAAGTGCAATCAGTGCAAAAGACGAAATGGCACGGCTCTCACGCCATCTAGGCTCTTTGCCACTTCTAGCAAAGCACCGAATAAATTGCATAAGAACGGCTATAAAACGGAACATGGAGGTCCAAAACTACGCATATTCCAAGCAGATGCTTGAACTCCTCCTTTCGAAGGCTCCTCCAAGTAAGCAGAATGAGTTGAGAAGCTTGGTCGACATGTGCATTCAGCGTGGATTGTCCAACAAATCCATTGATCCGCTAGAAGATCCCTCTCAGTTCTGCGCTGCCACTCTCAGCCGCTTGTCTACGATTGGTTACGATGTGTGCGATCTTTGTGGTGCAAAATTTTCTGCTGTCACAACCCCCGGATGCATAATCTGTGGCATGGGAAGCATCAAAAGATCAGATGCTCTCACTGTGGCTGTCCCTTCACCATTTGGCTGAGCCTGAATAGAATTCTGTCATCTTCCTCTCCATTTTATTCTACCTCGTTACACTGCTAAGAGAGAAAACTTCAGGGAATGTGGTATCCTCAGGTTGGAATGATCAGGTCTTTCTTGTGTATATTACACTAAAATCCTCTCGAGTTTGTGGCCATTTTATTTGTTATGTTGTCTTTTCCTTGTTGCACCGGCATTAGTGCATGTATTCGGTCTTAGCTAGTCGTTGATTTACTCTTTTTTTTTTGCAGAAACATGGCCTTCATTACACGAAAATCCGAGGTATTTTGCTGGAATGATTGTTATGATTGGTGGCCAGTTCTTGTTCTCTTGATTTGTTTGTAAAATTAGTTGCTTGATTTGAAATGAAGTTTCTTTGAACGAAATTCCTTGATAAGTTTCTGACAAATATAAACTTATGTTACAGACAATTTGTTTACCAGTTAAAAATTACGTTAGTTGCTTGAACTTTGACCCTACCAGAAGAAATCTGCTGCTCAAGGTTGAAAGGGTAGGACTGGTTCGGTTCAATTCAGTTTCACTCAATTGGAATCTATCGAATTGATTCGGTTTTGGAATTTCGGGATCTCAAACCAAACAGCGCTGATTTAGGTGCGGAACATAATTGTCAGCTTCGGTTTAGTTTCAGTTTTTGGTTCGTTTAAATCCGTTTTTTCAGACAATAACTTCAAATTTCACAGCAGAAATCAATTTATTCAGATGATAAGGTCTTCCCTGCTTGTACATCAAAGGTAAATTCCTCAAAATTTCCTAAAATAAATGTCCCTCTATCACTCTCTGCACTTCAACTGTCTATCATCTAAGCCACAAACAAAAAAAGAAGGAAAGAAAAAAGAAAACTCAAAGATGCAAGAGCAACCTAAAGCTGAAGTCATAAGGCATGACTTGAACTAACTGTGAGAGAGGCAGTCTTCCTCTCTTGTCAATGCATTTTAGTGCTTCATTCCTCTGTTCGTTGGGCAGCTGCAGGCACACCCATTGAAGCAGAGACTCCATATCCTTTGCAAAATCAAGCAAATACCAATCCAACACTTTTGGAATTATCATTTTCTTCTCCTTCGATATTCCCACTGCTGCTTCTAAATATTCCCTCTTTGCCTTCTCTAACTCCTCTTCAATATTAGCCCCTGTATACACTCTCACCTTCATTGCAAATAGATGACCGATCAGCTGAAGTTGATCGAGTTCTTATGGAGAAATCGAAACATTTGAGATTTTCATCATTTTTTCGATAGCATTTCCTGTACTTACAGCAGGAGAAGACCAGCTTCCGCAGCAGAGAGCAAAGGTAACCAGCGGTTCAGACGAGTCCAATCCAAGGATGCTTCGTGCTTTCATTTCGCCGTATTTTACGTCTTTTGGACATGTCTGATTCATAAAGAGAAAGAACATCCCCGAAAATGAGAAATCAAACCTAGATTGTTGCAAAATCCACTCCAGTTACAAATGGTAGTCTTACGAATTTCAGGTGATAAGGTAATCTCAAGATAAAGTGCTCAATTGTAAGAGCGTTGAGAAGGTGTCCACCCACAACTATGGTAGCCTGAAACGAGCATAGGTTCTAGTACTCAAACCAGAGTGTGATTTACATTTGGAAAGTTTGTCGATATTACCTTCTGCATTAATATTACAACTCTTTCAGGAGTGTCGGGAATCCCGTGCTCTAAAAATGCCTGTAAAATTCATTCATCAAACTACATTCAGTCCCCACATTTTTTTCGTCGAACTGACGAGTAACAATCATCGATCAGACGAAGGCATTGCACTATAATATTAGCCGAAACTTATGGTTAAAGATGCATATTACTTACATTCATCATACAGGAGTTATAGGTGTTAATCCAGAAAGCTAACTTCTCTTGATGATGAAGATCCATGAGGTTTAAGCTAGCAAGCTTCTCGAGGAGGAACCTGTATAAAAGCTACGTACAGATAAGTACCTACTATAATAGTATGTCAATTATAATTTATTCTAAGTAGCATTTTAAAACTTACTTTAGCTTATGAATGAGAAAATTTGCATTACTTTTCTGATTAAGATCCATGGAACTCATTTCAATCACGTAAAGATCCTGATATGCGCCAACATCTCGACATCTGAATTCGGTATGGATTTCATAAGGATCTCTTAAATCTGTTTCTTCACTGTACGTAGCTGATTTAATGGCCTGATCTTTCGAAGTGCTGCTGATTGTCATAAAAATTGAAGCTAAGCACTTCACGATTTCCTCAGAAATTTGGTTTGGTGAGTTCTTTTGCTCGTTCAGAATAATCTCAGGAGAAACAGAGGAACTATCACTTTCTCTTTGATGTTCTGTTAATCTGCAATCCAACTGGAGAAGTAATATCAGATGAAGAACATGTAAATATTTGAATTATCATTAGAAGAACTGATCATCAGGAGGAGACCTGAAAATCGGGCTGATCGAAACTCTTCTCCCTTGGTTCATTTTTCATCGAAAGTTTCTTAGCTGGAGTTGTAGCTGTTTTCTTTGTAAGTGGCCAATCTTTGACAAAATAACTCCATGATTGGTTCTCCTTTCCTCGACTGTATTCTAGAAAATATGAATATGGATTGAATTTACCAGAACCTTGCTTCCCAATCATAGTTTTTCGAAACCAACTACGGTCTTTGTCGGTGCTTTCGTATGACAGAAGCTTTCTACTTGAAGAACTTCTTGTTAGAGAAGGTTGACGTTTGTGTAAAGATGCTGGTGAATTGAACTCAATTGGAGAAAAAGACTTTGACCGGCCATGTTTTGAACTTCTGGGCGTCGTTTTCTCGATTTCCTCGACAGAATTTTCGATATTCCTCTTAGTTGATGAATAAACAGCTTCCTGGTAGAGACCTCGTCTGAAATTCACGATCTGTTCTTCAAGCCTAACAACCTCCTCTTCTAGAACAGCTACTTCAGCAAGAAGTGCAAGAGTCTGGAACAAAGAAAATGAAACATCACACTCTCAAAGGGGGGAGAGAGAGAGAGAGAGAGAGAGAGAGAGAGAGAGAGAGAGAGTCTAACATATGGAGGGAGATAAGGAGGAAGACGAGGCAGAGCCCCCAAAGGGCGAGTAAAGGCTCTCTCCAATGCTTTGTGGACATTTTCTTCATGTCTGAGCTTCTTCTTCAACTTATCAACCTGTAAACAACATCTAAATTAGCAGACATTCTCCACCCAATAAATTCAGAAGAAGAAGAAGAAGAAGATTACATCTTGTAACAACGCCATTTTCCTTTCTTTGTTCAATTTTCTCCGACTGGAATTCATCGCGCCTTTTCCCTTTCCCTGCGTCTTTGCCTTCTCCTTCTTCGATATATCAACACAAACGGTCAGATTGTTGAAGGAATCAGAAAAAAGGAAATGAAAACTATTATTTTCTTATACAACATCAAAGAAACCAGCATAAAAGAACCCCATTTCGGATGAGCATCGGCGACAATGGAGATGAAAGCCTTGAGCTCTCTTTCTCGAGAAACAAACACCCTAATCGAAAAGTTGTAAGAGATGAAATGTCTTTATCCGGGAAAGTAAGAAACCTTCTCATAATTCAAAGCTTTGATTGTCTGAAGGCTGGTGCGGACTCTGGTGTTCATTTCTACTTTGATGGAAAGCTAGAGAAAGCCTATGATAACACTCTGCAACATGGAACAGTTAAATCAGCGATTCCCGAGCCAGGGTAAAGAAGCAATAAACAAGAAAGCCCAGTGAGAGAGAGAGGGAGGGAAAGAGTTTGTCCACATTCCCAGAGCGGGAAACTTGAAAGCGAGAAGAACCCTCGTTAGAAAAATGATTATTTGCAGGGTGGCATCTCGAACGCAGTGAAAGACTATAGAAGAAATGAGAAAAAGACGAAAACGACGAGCTTCAGAAAGAAGCAACAGCCAGCACAAACTGAAAATCAAAATAAATAATTGAGCAAAGCTAGATCTGGAAAAAAGGGAAAGCAAATAAACAAGAACATGGCACGTAAAATAATGGAGAAGAAAAAAAAGAGAAGAGAGCAAGAATCAATGGCTTCCCACCCTCTCTCTCTCTCTCTCTCTCTCTCTCTCTCTCTCTCTCTCTCTCTCTCTTCTTTATCTCTTCCATATCCATCATCACATATTAAGCTTTTGCAGAGGAGAGCTACGTGATTGGCTTTTTTTGCTTTTAACAGAAGTATAACTTATATCAATCACGCTGCGTTATTATTGTCCAATAAATCACGTGCAAGTTCCTGCGTTACATATTAGATTCTTTTGTTTTTGTTTTTTTAATTTTACAATCTAGAATGTGATTAGTAAAACTACCCACAATAGTTTAAATAACAAGTTCATTAAGGTATATAGTGGGCAATTTTAAAAAAAGAAAAACACTTAGTTTTAGAGAATTTCAAGGTTCAATTTTACAAGGCCATTCTGTTACCACGAACAAACAAACTCGCAGATCCGTTCCGTTACGACGAAGAAACAAAGTGGATGGGAAACGAAAAACGCTCTGTTCAACATTTGGTATTAGAGGCCTGTGGTTGCAACATGTCTAGCAACGTAGGAGAGGAGAAACAATGCATGGAACAGACAAGTCATAATCTTGGGGCTGTAAAAGTGGTCCTGATAGAACGGACCACATCCCAATACTATCTCCAAAAGTAACAAAAAAACGTGACATTTCCATGGTTAATAACATGAACGTTTAGCTAACCACGTAATAAAACATCATAGTATAAATCAAATCCAATAAATTAGTGGGACAGCTTTCTATGATACACAACAAAAAGGGTCCACATTCTTACAATCTAATGAATTACAATAGCTTTGGAAGCAGAATCAGCTTTTATTGCCATGGTGGAATGAGGCTCACCTCTTATCTTCCCCAGCTGGCTTCTACGTCTGTGCAGAGAAAGTTGGTGTGCTCTAAGCGTCAGAGTCGCCACCCAACCCCTTACCAGTTTTCTACTTTTGCATGGTCTTGTTATACCTACAGCAATTTGATCTTTACTCTTCTACCAGAGGGCCATTTGGGCCGAGGACTCTAGGCGAGCTACAAGTCGCACTCGACTGAGTTCTGGGTCAATAAAAATGGAGACAACAGCCAGATGAATGTCTAACTGGGGTCATGATAAAAATGTTGCCAAATTAATCGACAGACTGCTGAAGATTTAAAAATGGACCTGGTTTCTCAGAATCTAAGAACAACGTGGTTTTTCAGTTTCTGAATTGAGTTTCGATTGAACCCCTAGAAAACACAACACCAAACAGAACTACGGTCTGGGTAATGAACATGCTTCTACAAAAAAACAAACCAACTGTTCAGTTTGGTCTGTATATAAGATGTACTTTACCTATTGCAGCTCGACCACAAAAGCAGGGGGTGGCAAGCAATGCTGCCAGTGAGATAATTGACAAGTATGCAAATATAGAGCAATGATCGGGATAGCTGGGCATCATAAAGCACGATCCCACTCTTAGAACTATTTGATGCTTTGTT
This sequence comes from Begonia fuchsioides, assembly GCA_003255005.1. Classification (NCBI taxonomy): domain Eukaryota; kingdom Viridiplantae; phylum Streptophyta; class Magnoliopsida; order Cucurbitales; family Begoniaceae; genus Begonia; species Begonia fuchsioides. Next base: position 81,612 of record QAOC01017634.1, read on the forward strand.
ACCCTCTACTATATCTAATTCAACAGCTTATTTAATTTTAGTTTCTTTAATTTCTGCTTCTATTGTTATGGTCAGTAGAAAAGAAGAGATATGATTTTCATGTCTTTTTGGGTGAAAAAGGAAATGCAAGAGCATGCGCAAAAACAAAACTAGACAATTATAGACCTTTAGTAATTCAAGATTATCCCAGCTGATGATAAGAACTTACAGTTATGTGTTGATTCTTTGCAACACTAGTCGGTGGGCCACTAACGAAAAAGCTATCAGAAACATTTCTAGCAGAGCTGGAGATCATGGACGGACTACCATCATTCGATCTACTTATAAAATGAAGAGCAGACAAATGGTCCCCCCAGATGTCATATGTATATTCATCAGGAAGTCTTTCCTTCTCTTCCAGTTCTGCAGGTTTAAGAAGTAAGAGCTTCGGTCCAGGAGCACGAGCGTGCAGAGCAATTCTAGATGTTGAAACCAAACCAGATGAAAGCCAAACATTCGGCGCTGGATTTCCAGCAGAAGGAAAAGTTGCAGAAGACAACAAGACAGGTTTTAAAACACTTTTCCTCGATTCTGAAAACTGGAATTTGGCAGAGGTATTGTCGTTATTCACACAGCTCTTTCCATGGATGTCAGGATTCAATACTTCTTCAGAAGCATTTTCACTTTCAACATTCACAAATGGACTTCTAATCTCAGTTTGATCAACATTAGGAGACAATGGCCAAGTTTGTTTAGGAGTTCCAGATGAGACAGGGGAAACAGGAGATGATGGTGTCGAATTTCCACTCTGACTACTAGAAACTTCCAGAAGCCCCATTAATTTTCCACTGCAACCCTTTCTTTTCCTACGGCGCCTTCCTCTCTCCTTATCAGTTCTGATGGTGAGAGAGTTTGTAAGATGGCCTTCCACAATATCAGAATCTTCAATTACTCTGGATTTTGACAATAAAGAGCTTTGCAGGGATTTTTCTTTTTCCCCATTTTGCCCAACATGGTTGATTTCAGATGGTCGTGTCGTTTGTTTTTCATTCTGAGCAGCCGACCCCTGTTTTTGGATATTGCTGTCAGATACAGGAAACAAGGGTTCCTCTATTGCTTTTGATCCCTTTCTATTTGACCCCAACCAACTACAAATGAGAGCAAATATTAAAGAGGAGAGAACTAGAGAAGCAACGGAGAACTTCTTCAATTGGAGCCAAAACACTGATTTTCCACATTTATTGAGGATATGCGAAGTTATGCTTACTTTCATGGGTACCACAAGCGTTCCAGTATCTAAGATCAATTCCAGATCTCTATGCACTGTGCCTGTCGAAAAATCAGTTTGGTATGAAACTATTAGTTTCTTCGACTCTCCAGGTTCGAGGGCAAAAGGTTTACAGTCATGTACTAAGAAACCATCTGATCCACATTCTGTTCCTGCTATTGCAATTCTCAACACTTTGAGGGATATGTCTCCTTCGTTCTTGGCGTAGAGCTTTTTCAACAAAGGTTGTGAACAACTATGAGCAATCATTCCCTTACGAACTAAAACATCTGAAAGTGATATGTCAAGCTGAATTGACCAGTCAAGGTTAAACTCTATACTCTTCACATTTTGCGATCCATCAAGCAGGGATAGAGAAAGTGACCCTCCAAATCCTTTAAGTGACAACCACTCAACACCAGAGAGATTGTTCCTTATCAGAGCTGAGCTTTTCCATCCACATCTATTTGAAGGGTAAAAAAATATTCTTCCTAAGGAAACTGTGCTATGAGGATGAACAAATGCCTCGGTAAGAGCACCATCTTCTAAAGAAAATCCATACTTTTTTGGTACAAAAGAGCCGTCGTGAACAAATTCATGAGGTGGCTGATCAAGATCATCACATTTATCAATAATTTCTAATGAATTAAGTATCAACTGCATTATAACTGGCTTCTCACTTGGATTCTTTAATGTGATCCACCGAGAGCAATAACTTCCGACCTCAACCACAGTAAATGAGATCTCCTGTTCATCAAGCACAGATATGCTGCTTGTGGTACCTTGAGATTTCCAATTTCCAAGCACCAATTCATCGAATTCGACACTATCTTGAGCCTTCAAAAATAAATTTAAAAAAGCATTGTGGCCATTAGCACGTAACCAAAAAGCAGCTGATGCACATACTAGAGAATAAAATTACAATAGGAGTCTGAGTAACACATAAATATTACAGAAATGCAGAAGATTATAAAATGGAATAGAAATCCAAATCCTGCAAGTTAGCACATTTCATGTGAATAGTCCGACAACTAATGTCCACAAATAGATACTAAGAGAAAACGATGATCCTTGTCTAACACCCAATGAAAAATGTTGGTAGTAAATGTGATTAGTAATAAATGTGAAGTGCATCTCTCAGAACAATGGTACAAAATATAACTACATGAAAAAAAAATATTTCACCAACTTTGGAAACATATTTCAATGGAACCAAAACAGATTACATAAACAGTTATTGTTACGGACCCGAATCCTCAGGATTCCCTTTTAGGGAAACATTATTTCCGACGGATCTAATTATTTAATTACTAATTATTAGTTGTTATTTTAATTAAGTTTGTGGGTCAGTTTAGTCTTTTCATATTAATTAGGTCATGAAGTCTATTTAAAAGGTGCTAACCCTACGTACGATCTAGTGCTGGCAAACGAGCGAGCCGGCTCGGCTTGCTCAGCACTGTAACAGCTCGAGCCGAGCCCTGGAGTGCAGCTCGTTCGAGTTGGCTCGTGGGCTCGGAAATACCGAGTCAACCGATCCGGCTCGAAAGCCAACTCGAGAGCTGACTCGGTTGGCTCGGACTACTTGAAGTGCGGTCGACACTTATTATACACGCGGTCGACACTTAATGCATATGTAAATTTGGATGGCCGACCGCAAAATAAGGTGTCGACCGCTATACGTTCCAGAACGTTTTTAAGTGTCGACCGCTAATTAAATGTCGACCGCAATACGCATGATTGTTGTGAAAGTGTCGACCGGGTGGAAAAAAGAGTCGACCGGTAGTTGTAAAAAGGTCGACCGTTTTTATAAAGAGGGGCGACCGTTATAATGTAACGGCTATAACTTCCATATGCAACGGTAACGTAAGGTCGACC